>WNWK01004427.1:0-140681 GCA_009830355.1 Cherax destructor | reverse complement strand
CGGCCCCGTTCAGGCGGAGAAATATCAGAGCTGGAACAAACCCAGAGATCGTTTACGGCTCACATTGAGCCATTGAAACATCTAAATTATTGGGAACGCCTTCAAGTCTTGAACATGTACTCATTGGAGCGGAGGAGAGATGCATGATAATATATACATGGAAAGTACTTGAGGCCTGGTCCCAAATCTGCACACTGCCATAACAACATACTGGAGTGAGAGATATGGGAGAAAGTGTAAAATAAACCCAGTGAGGAGCAGGGTGCGGTGGGGACAATACGGGAGCACTGTATTAACATCCGGGGTCCCAGACTATTCAACATCTTACCAGAAGATATCGAAACACGCTGGAACCAGTGTAGAAGCCTTCAAGAGGAAACTGGACAAATATCTTCACCAGGTGCCAGATCAACCAGGCTGTGATGGATATGTGGGGCAGCGGGCCTCCAGCAGCAACAGCCTGGTTGACTAGGCAAGCACCAGACGAGCCTGGCCCATGGCCGGGCTCAGAGAGTAGATACTCTCGAAACTCTTCAAAGGTATATCAAAGGTATGCTCAAGGTCAGGGTCAAGGGTAGTCTTTGGATTATAATTTAGTGTAAAGTAAAAGGATAATTAACCCTTGAATATGATTACTGATTTACCCTTATGATACTTTTGTCGTGCGTCTTATATGCCGGAAAATACGGTAGGTACAGGTCTTGGAACAACAAGTCTTTACTTACTGACATTTCTTTGGATGTCCGAACTGACATTTTCAATTTCTTAAGGCAATGGGCCCGTGTGTGTCAGCACTTCATGTATAGTGGCGACACACTCTGACAAGTTGCATCATCGACTGTTTGATTTTCAGTACTTGATTCTGAATTAGTACTCGGGCTGGAGGCTGCGAGAGTACCTTCTCCTTTACCTGTTGTGTGTTTCGCTGTGTAGATAAATGGTTGAGAGAAACCACAAGTTGATAAGTTAGACACTTGTGCAACACTTGGGTATCTTTATTGAGGAAACGTTTCGCCACACAGTGGCTTCATCAGTCCATACAAAGAAGAATAGTGAAGATTAGAAGGAGTTCGAGGCAATCAGTATTCTTATTAGCTTGATGGATTGATTGTATCGACTCCAGGCTGAGGGACTGATTACCTCAAACTCCTGATCGTCTCCCGCTGTGTCCGCTCATATTTTCTGGTGACCTCAGCACGTCACTTGTAATACCAGGTGTGTGATGCTCTGAGAGGCACCACTCTCTTCCTTCTCAATTTCTGTATCAATTTAAGTGTCATATAAATTGGTTTGTTTTCATGCAGATTTTTGCCACAACAGACACCAGGTACTTGTAGAATCCTTGCCAGCCATCCCTCCATCTCCTCCCACCTCTCCCTCCATCTTCCATCTCCTCCCACCTCTCCCTCCATCTTCCATCTCCTCCCACCTCTCCCTCCATCTTTCAGCTCCTCTCGCCTGTCCCTCCCTCCCTCTTTCAGCTCCTCCCACCTCTCTCTTCATTGCTCCTTCAGTCTCTCCTACCTGTCCCTCCCTCCTTCCCTACCTCCCTGTCATTCCAGCAGGAGGTAGCGATGACGCGCGCACTTGGCTGTACGCCATCATACCCCCATCACCACACCCTCAGTAAATCCCCCACCCCCATCACCACCACATCCCCACCAAACTCCACACCACATCTTCACCTGGAGTCTACCCCCACCACACCCACAGCAGCAGAGGAAATAATATTAAAAATGAAACTGAATGCATACAGGATTAAAACCGCAATTAATTTTAAATGTTATAAACCATATTTTTTTTTATATACCAGAGCCAACTGTTCTCACTGGCAGTGTAAACACTGATGTTGTAGTGGCCAGGCTTAGGCTTGGTTACAAGTACTGACTGATGTTGTAGTGGCCAGGCTTAGGCTTGGTTACAAGTACTGACTGATGTTGTAGTGGCCAGGCTTAGGCTTGGTTACAAGTACTGACTGATGTTGTAGTGGCCAGGCTTAGGCTTGGTTACAAGTACTGACTGATGTTGTAGTGGCCAGGCTTAGGCTTGGTTACAAGTACTGACTGATGTTGTAGTGGCCAGGCTTAGGCATGGTTACAAGTACTGACTGATGTTGTAGTGGCCAGGCTTAGGCTTGGTTACAAGTACTGACTGATGTTGTAGTGGCCAGGCTTAGGCTTGGTTACAAGACTGACTGATGTTGTAGTGGCCAGGCTAGGCTTGGTTACAAGACTGACTGATGTTGTAGTGGCCAGGCTTAGGCATGGTTACAAGTACTGACTGATTTGTAGTGGCCAGGCTTAGGCTTGGTTCAAGTACTGACTGATGTTGTAGTGGCCAGGCTTAGGCTTGGTTACAAGTACTGACTGATGTTGTAGTGGCCAGGCTTAGGCTTGGTTACAAGTACTGACTGATGTTGTAGTGGCCAGGCTTAGGCATGGTTACAAGTACTGACTGATGTTGTAGTGGCCAGGCTTAGGCTTGGTTACAAGTACTGACTGATGTTGTAGTGGCCAGGCTTAGGCTTGGTTACAAGTACTTCTGGCAGTTTGCAGACACAGATGATGATCAAACCAAATGCAAAATGTGACCAGCCCTATGGTCACTATCTTGAACACTATGTGCTTATTTATTTACTTGAATATAGAGATAGTATAATAACCTATGTGACATGTCAGGATATCTTATTAATTAAAATAAGATAAAAGATATATTAAGCAAATTTCGTAAATTTGCTTGTAACAGGTAAGTGAACTGTAGATCTAAATCCAGATATATTCCTGTTAACTCTCTTGGGGCGTAGTTCCTGGGCCTTTTCTGTATCCATATATGCTCTTGCGCTACCGGCTACAGGATGGATATGAAGTGTAGAATAAACTAGCCACTACCATCCAAAGGATGGATATGAGGTGCACAGTAACCTAGCCAATACCATCCACAGGGTGGATATAAGGTACACAATAAACTAGCCACTACCATCCACAGGATGGCTATAAGGTACACAATAAACTAGCAACTACCATCCACTTGATGGTAAAGTGGCACTCAAGTGTTGTGCACACCTCAGATGTTTTGCATTCAGGTGTGGTGCACTCCTACTTTTATTTGTTACTACTACTGCTGCCAATAATAATAGTTTGCTAAATTATGATATATTTCTGGTTACAGACACCTGGAGCTGCCGTAACACCCACTGTCACAGTGTAAAGGTAAGGTGTTAACATATTAACATGTTGTGTAACGTGTATTGTCTGAGAGGGGCCTGTGTTTACTGTATTGTCTGTGAGAGGCTTGTGTTTACTGTGTTGTCTGTAAGAGGCCTGTGTTCACTTTGTTGTCTGTGAGAGACCTGTGTTCACTGTGTTGTCTGTGAGAGACCTGTGTTCACTGTGTTGTCTGTGAGAGACCTGTGTTCACTGTGTTGTCTGTGAGAGGCTTGTGTTCACTGTGTTGTCTGTGAGAGGCCTGTGTTCACTGTGTTGTCTGTGAGAGGCCTGTGTTCACTGTGTTGTGTGTGAGGTCAGTGTTCACAGTGATAATGGGGAACCATATTGGAGGGTATTAATCTTGGTGGCCAGGGGTACAGTGTTACTAGTTTCCTGTGTAATAATGACACCTCAGTGAAGATCCTGTAGTTCCAGGAAGATCTTGTAGTTCCAGGAAGATCCTGTAGTTCCTGGAAGATCTTGTAGTTCCAGGAAAATCCTGTAGTTCCTGGAAGATCTTGTAGTTCCAGGAAGATCCTGTAGTTCCTGGAAGATCTTGTAGTTCCAGGAAAATCCTGTAGTTCCTGGAAGATCTTGTAGTTCCAGGAAGATCCTGTAGTTCCTGGAAGATCTTGTAGTTCCTGGAAGATCCTGTAGTTCCAGGAAAATCCTGTAGTTCCTGGAAGATCTTGTAGTTCCAGGAAGATCCTGTAGTTCCTGGAAGATCTTGTAGTTCCAGGAAAATCCTGTAGTTCCTGGAAGATCTTGTAGTTCCAGGAAGATCTTGTAGTTCCTGGAAGATCTTGTAGTTCCTGGAAGATCTTGTAGTTCCAGGAAAATCCTGTAGTTCCTGGAAGATCTTGTAGTTCCAGGAAAATCCTGTAGTTCCTGGAAGATCTTGTAGTTCCAGGAAAATCCTGTAGTTCCTGGAAGATCTTGTAGTTCCAGGAAAATCCTGTAGTTCCTGGAAGATCTTGTAGTTCCTGGAAGATCTTGTAGTTCCTGGAAGATCTTGTAGTTCCTGGAAGATCTTGTAGTTCCAGGAAAATCCCCTACTTCCAGGAGGATCATATACTTCCAATAATATCCCGTACTTCCAATAATATCCCGTACTTCCAATAATATCCCGTACTTCCAGGAAGATCCCGTACTTCCAGGAAGATCCCGTACTTCCAGGAAGATCTGTAAGAATGTTTTTAGTGCTCAGTAATTACTTCTAGTTCTCAGTGACCTTTTGAAGTGCTGAAATTCTTGTTTTTATTCACAAAAAAAAACTGTTATGACGACGTTTCGACCGTGACCTAACAGATGGATCTCTGAATGGATCTCTGATAACAGATGTGATCAGAATGGATCTCTGGTCAGATCAGATGGTCAGACTATCTTGCTAGTTGCTCAACTAGGCGAGGTTGAAGCTAGTACAGTCGGCCAAGAAATCCGTATCGTAGCTTTAGTCTCTAATAGGAGTGGAGCTCTGGTCTAGACAGCTCCTCGTAGTCTGTAAATTGGAGCGACACGACGCCAGTCCAACGGGCAGAGAATAACATAGGTTACCAGAGGACAGGTAACATAGGTTACCAGAGGACAGGTAACATAGGTTACCAGAGGACAGGTAACATAGGTTACCAGAGGACAGGTAACATAGGTTACCAGAGGACAGGTAACATAGGTTACCAGAGGACAGGTAACATAGGTTACCAGAGGACAGGTAACATAGGTTACCAGAGGACAGGTAACATAGGTTACCAGAGGACAGGTAACATATAAGGCAATGTTACCAGAGGACAGGTAACATAGGTTACCAGAGGACAGGTAACATAGGTTACCAGAGGACAGGTAACATAGGTTAAAGACAACATAGGTTCCAGGACAGGTAACATAGGTTACAGAGGACAGGTAACATAGGTTACCAGAGGACAGGTAACATAGGTTACAGAGGACAGGTAACATAGGTTACCAGAGGACAGGTAACATAGGTTACCAGAGGACAGGTAACATAGGTTACCAGAGGACAGGTAACATAGGTTACCAGAGGACAGGTAACATAGGTTACCAGAGGACAGGTAACATAGGTTACCAGAGGACAGGTAACATAGGTTACCAGAGGACAGGTAACATAGGTTACCAGAGGACAGGTAACATAGGTTACAGAGACAGGTAACATAGGTTACCAGAGGACAGGTAACATAGGTTACAGAGGAAGGTAACATAGGTTACCAGAGGACAGGTAACATAGGTTACCAGAGGACAGGTAACATAGGTTACAGAGGACAGGTAACATAGGTTACCAGAGGACAGGTAACATAGGTTACAGAGGACAGGTAACATAGGTTACCAGAGGACAGGTAACATAGGTTACCAGAGGACAGGTAACATAGGTTACCAGAGGACAGGTAACATAGGTTACAGAGGACAGGTAACATAGGTTTAGAGGACAGGTAACATAGGTTACCAGAGGACAGGTAACATAGGTTACCAGAGGACAGGTAACATAGGTTACCAGAGGACAGGTAAATAGGTTACCAGAGGACAGGTAACATAGGTTACCAGAGGACAGGTAACATAGGTTACCAGAGGACAGGTAACATAGGTTACCAGAGGACAGGTAACATAGGTTACCAGAGGACAGGTAACATAGGTTACCAGAGGACAGGTAACATAGGTTACCAGAGGACAGGTAACATAGGTTACAGAGGACAGGTAACATAGGTTACAGAGGACAGGTAACATAGGTTACCAGAGGACAGGTAACATAGGTTACCAGAGGACAGGTAACATAGGTTACCAGAGGACAGGTAACATAGGTTACCAGAGGACAGGTAACATAGGTTACCAGAGGACAGGTAACATAGGTTACCAGAGGACAGGTAACATAGGTTACCAGAGGACAGGTAACATAGGTTACCAGAGGACAGGTAACATAGGTTACCAGAGGACAGGTAACATAGGTTACCAGAGGACAGAGTAACATAGGTTACCAGAGGACAGGTAACATAGGTTACCAGAGGACAGGTAACATAGGTTACCAGAGGACAGGTAACATAGGTTACCAGAGGACAGGTAACATAGGTTACCAGAGGACAGGTAACATAGGTTACCAGAGGACAGGTAACATAGGTTACCAGAGGACAGGTAACATAGGTTACCAGAGGACAGGTAACATAGGTTACCAGAGGACAGGTAACATAGGTTACCAGAGGACAGGTAACATAGGTTACCAGAGGACAGGTAACATAGGTTACCAGAGGACAGTAACATAGGTTACCAGAGGACAGGTAACATAGGTTACCAGAGGACAGGTAACATAGGTTACCAGAGGACAGGTAACATAGGTTACCAGAGGACAGGTAACATAGGTTACCAGAGGACAGGTAACATAGGTTACCAGAGGACAGGTAACATAGGTTACCAGAGGACAGGTAACATAGGTTACCAGAGGACAGGTAACATAGGTTACCAGAGGACAGGTAACATAGGTTACCAGAGGACAGGTAACATAGGTTACCAGAGGAGGGTGGAGAAGAACTAAGGAAGGGTGGAGAAGAGGGGGCGGAGGAGCGTAGGGTCCTGACCAAGGTGACTTAGCCTGGCCTGGGTACCTCGGGGTGTCAGACAGATACACAGACACACATACATAGCTTTAAGAAGATTTATGACAAAACTCATGGCGCAGGGAGAGTGACCCAGTAGCGGCTACTGAAGAGGCGGGGCCAGGAGCTATGACTCAACCCCTGCAACCACAACTAGGTGAGTACACAGTGAGTGATTTAGATTGTTACAGACAGTGAGTGAGAGACAGTAATTCAGTGAGACAGACAGAAAGTCACAGATGCAGGGAGGTAGAGAGAGAAAATTAATCAATATAGTGTTGTGTTGATTCATGCACAATATGACCCTGCTACCCTTGCAATATATACAATATATTGTCTTCAATATTTCACAGGTATAATCCTCCTCCTGTGTTGACACATTGTGCTTGTGTGAATGTTGCAACATGCACACGCACGCAGGCACTGATCTTCAGTTCAAATGTGTTTCCTTGAGGCAGGCAGTAGCATAGTGTTGGTGGGTGAGAGTTTAACCTGCCTAACATGGACTGGTAGGCCTACTGTAGTGATTCTGTCTTGTGTTATTAAGTTTAGTTAACGGAATATTAGTTGAATGTGATCTTGGAGTGAAAACATGGCATCTGTGGTTAATATTTTGAGTGAACCAGTTTGCCTGGCTACTGCTGGATCATAATGACCTGGTTGGTGATTAAGAGACATGTGTAACAGCTGGGTATATTGTTGAAACGTTTAGCCTACACAGCAGACTTCTTCAGTCAAATACAGAGGCAGCAGTTGTAGTAGTGAAGTGAAGATGATGTAATCAGTCCAAACTTGGAGGAATAGTATTTGAGGTGGTCAGTCCCTCAGCCTGGAGAAGAGTTCAGACTATGGGGCTGAACTCTTCTCCAGGCTGAGGGACTGACCACCTCAAATATTATTTCTCCAAGGTTGATGAAGTGATTACATCATCTTCACTTCACTACTACATCTGCTGTCTCTGTATTTGACTGAAGAAGTCTGCTGTGTAGGTGAAACGTTCATCAATAAAGATACCCAACTGTTGCACATGTGTCTTAATCATCAACTTGTCAGTATTTTATACCATTTTCAACATAATGACTTTGTCTGGCATGTGCTGCAAGACCAGCAAATTCCATATGTTGTGAACACTGACTTCACCAAACACTTTGAGAAGCGTGAGCAGGGTGTAGAGGGGCGCAAAATGTATGCACAACGAATAACTGGAAGAGTGGGCAGATGTATATTACAATTTCTAACAAACAACTAAGACCCGCGTCAGGAAACACCTGTCCTGTTTCCTGACGAACCTTACCTAACCTAACTTATTCTAACGAATAGAACCCTAAGTGTAAAAGTGAACAGAGTGAAACCAGAGGCTGCCATAGTGAAAAGTTCTTTTCCTCAAGGCACAGTACTGGTCCCTGCTCTTTTTCTCATTCTCATATCTGACATAGACAAAAGCATAAATCATTTCACCGTAACATCTTTTGCAGATAATTCTAGAATTTATATAAGTGACATTGATTTGAGGACACAGCAAACCTCCAAGGTGACATAAACCAAGTGTCCCGGTAGTCCACTGACGGCAATATTGATCAGTGATGACAAGTTTCAGTTATTCCGTTATGGAAAGATTGGAAATAAAGACTGGAACGGAGTATAAAAGTCTCTCGAATTGCTCATTAGAGCGTAAGGTTGATGTGAGAGACCTGGGAGTAATTATGTGAAGATCTAACCTTTAAGGATCACAATAGTGACATTATCACAACCTCAAGGAAAATGATAGGCTGGATAACTAGAACCTTCAAAACAAGAGATGCCAAGTCAGTGATGATACTGTTTAAGTCACTTGTTCTCTTTAATACAATACAAGTGTACTCTTAACAGCTCCATTGAAGGCAGGTCATCCTCTAGACTGCAGAATGTGCAGAGAACTTTCACTGCTTGCATAGATCCAGTTAAGCACCTAAATTACTTGGAATAGTTGAAGTCAACCCATACTCCTTAAAAAGTAGGCGACGTTGCCCATGAAAATAAAAGGTGTGACAAATGGCACAAAGTACGCCCTGTGAAAAGCAGGGATGCAGTGAGTACACTAAGGGATGCAGTGAGTACACTAAGGGATGCAGTGAGTACACTAAGGGATGCAGTGAGTACACTAAGGGATGCAGTGAGTACACTAAGGGATGCAGTGAGTACACTAAGGGATGCAATGAGTACACTAAGGGATGCAGTGAGTACACTAAGGGAAAACTAGAAGTGTGAAGGGACCAAGACTTCAATGTCTTTCCCTCATCCATAAGGGGCAATATTCACAGGCTCGTGGTTGTTTTCAAGAAGGAACTGAACAAGTGCCTGATCAGCCGGGCTGTGGTGCTTACGTTGGACTTAGTGAGGCTAGCACCAACAGCCCGGTCTAAGACCAGCCATCCCGGTGGATGCCTGGTCTGGGATCAGGCCGCAAGGCTGTTGACCCTCAGATATACTGCCTGAGGTATGGAATATCAACTTCAATCTTATCAAAGTTTTGCGTTTTTGTGAATAAACGAAGCTAGGTCAAGTGATGAAAGACATGACCCAAGATCATGGCATAGCGGTTCACTAAGTGTGAGAGGCAGTAGCAAGGTGCCATGTTGCCCTGGCGTGTGCATGTGTTGCAAGTCATGTGTTTAGCAGTCTTCTTAAAAACATTCTGAGATGTGACGTCAGTGCTATTGGTCTATAGTCTTACTTTTAATTTCTTTACTGTAACCTTTGTGGAGTGGGGAATGGAGTTATATCCATAGGATAACTCCATTGTCCAGAGTCAGTCTCTATACGTTACTTAAAGCAAGTGGAGAGAGAGAGAATTATAATATATACTTGGAAAGTACGACGTTGTTTTGAATTTATACACTGCCATAACAACATACTGGAGTGACAGATATAGGAGGAAGTGTAAAATAAACCCGGTGAAAAGTAGGGGTGCGGTGGGCACAATAATAGAACACTGCATCAACATCCGTGGTCTCGGATTATTCAACTTCTTACCAGAAGTGTAGAAGTGCTAGAATTGCAAAAGGAAACGAAATGAGTGAAAACCGCCTCAGAAGTGATGTTAGACTCAGCAACACTGGACGAACTTAAGTTGATAAGTTATCTTGATATATTCAATATCTGGTCTGGAACGATATCGTTCCAGACCATGGAGCTGAACACTTCTCCAGGCTGAGGGACTCACCACCTCAAATACTTTTTCTCTAAGGTTGATGGACTGATTACTTCTTCATTTCACTACAACTGCTGCCTCTGTATTTGACTGAAGAAGTCTACTGTGTAGGTGAAATGTTCCAACACTAAAAATACCCATCTGTTACACATGTGTCTTAATCTTCAACTGTAGATATTTTATACAAGGTATACAGACCATAGCTGACATCAATGACATGCTTCTATATAGAAAGCCGCTTGTTATGCTGAACATTTCCCGCAAATTAGGTCAGTTTTGTCCCAGGATGCGACCCACACCAGTCCACTAACACCCAGGTACCCATTTTACTGATGGGTAGAAACACGGCCAGTGTTTCTACCCTCGCCGTGTGAAGCTAGAGCTTTAGCCACCAGGCCACGGGGCACTAAATCTACATACTAACATAACATGGTAGTGGAGGGAGTGCTGGGGAATGTAAACAGTGAAAAGCAGGGATGCCATAGGTACAATAAAAGAACAATATGTCAACATAAGTTATCCACCAACATTCAGTCTACTACCAGCAGATGTCAGAAATATATTCCTGAACAAGTGTTTACATCTTGAAGTTTGACTCTCCTTCACTCTTTTTCTTGTCATTATTTTTAATCTGCTAACAGTGACACACAGGGCTCAGTTCCCTCTGGTGGGTCATTCTCGGAAATTAGTAATAGTAGTGGTCCTAGTACTGATACTTGCGGAACCCCATTCGTTACTATCTTCCCATTCTGAAGTCTTATTTATATTCTGACTCACTAGAGCATTCCGCTTTTTAACTTTCCTTGTTCTTCTCATTTCTGTACTAATCTCTGGTGGGGTAGTGTATAAAATGCTTTCTTACAGTGTGTGTGTGTGTGTGTGTGTGTGTGTGTGTGGATCGCTTATGTAGCAATACACTGGTGCCGTAACAAAGGAACTAGCAAGCCTGTGAATGACGAGTGTTGATGGTCAGCCTGACATGAAGTGAGGGAGGTAGTGTTGATGATTGTGTGTGACGAGGGAGGTAGTGTTGATGATTGTGTGTGACGAGGGAGGTAGTGTTGATGATTGTGTGTGACGAGGGAGGTAGTGTTGATGATTGTGTGTGACGAGGGAGGGAGGGAGGTGGTGGGGGGTAAGAGATGATCATACTTGGGGTCTTGAGACCAAGGAAGGAGGGGGTTTCAGAGAAGGGAGTGAGCTCATGAAGGAGGGAGATTTGAGTGGGGGGATTGTCCTGGAGGAAGGGAGAGGAGGAGGGAGGGAGAGAGAGATGTGGGAGTGTCGTCAGGGAGGGAGAGAGAGGAGAGAGAGAGAGGGGGAGGGAAATATAAGTGGTGGTTGTGTCCTGGAGGGAGGGTGAGGAGAGGGTGTGATCATCCTGTGTGAGGGTTGTCCTGCAGGCTTCAGGAAATACTGGCCAGCACAGCCAGTAATGGTGACCTGGGTGCAGGGTCACCACCTTTAGTAAGGTCACCTCTGCTACCAAGATCACTGGAGGTCATCAGTGACTTCATTACCAACACCAAGGTCACCCACTGGAGGTCACCTCTACTACCAAGGTCACTGTAATCATTCCAGTAATCACTATTCCACAGTGGAAAGGTTACTGTCTGTTACTACTGATCTCTCGTATAACGATTGAGAAAAAAAAGGAGCCCACAGGTTCCAGGTTCACAATGTGAGACAAGAACCTTCAGTGATTACACAAGAACCTGTAATGATCCAGGAGTTGAGCTCAGGTCTCACAAGGTAACTTAAGGGCCGTCAAGATAGTAAACAATTAAGAACATGAGAAGGAAGGAGCACTGCAGCAGGCCTACTGGACCATGCTATGCCTGCTAGTTAGGTTTGTATACGGTACTTCGTAACTTTGATGAGTATAAGTTTTGATGTGACCTTGATTGGTAAATTAAGGTCACCACCTGTAGTGACTTTGGTGGAGACCTGGCAGTGAAGGTCACCACATGTAGTGACCTTGGTGGAGACCTGTCAGTGAAGGTCACCACATGTAGTGACCTTGGTGGAGACCTGTCAGTGAAGGTCACCACATGTAGTGACCTTGGTGGAGACCTGTCAGTGAAGGTCACCACATGTAGTGACCTTGGTGGAGACCTGTCAGTGAAGGTCACCACATGTAGTGACCTTGGTGGAGACCTGGCAGTGAAGGTCACCACATGTAGTGACCTTGGTGGAGACAGCTAAGGTCACCACCAAGTGTGACCTTAGTACACACCAGCCAGGGACTGGGGATGAGTGGCTAAAAGGCGACGCCAAGAGCTGAGTCTCAGCCCCAGCAAGTACAATTCGGCGAGTACACACTGGTAGCCACAGAGTACAGTAAGAGTACACTGAAACATAGTAGTCATAGAGTACCAACTACAGGATGGATACGAGGGGCACAATAAACTAGCCACCTCAGCAGCAACATCTAAACTCTACAAAACATTCTGTTCTTATTACGTCACTTGTTGACATTTTATTCAACGTCAACTGTTTAAATAGTCCTGTTTTTTCTGTAAATTGTCTATCTTTCCTAAGAGGATAGACATGCAAATCGTGTCTATCTATCGTACGAGGATAGATTGAGGGCACTGAATCTGCGCTCTGGAAAGAATTAGAATTAGAGAGGATGTGATTGAAAGTTTGCAAATTAAAGACAAGAATAAAGAGGATGTAAATAACGTGATAAAAACATCTAACCAAGACAGGACTCGCAACAATGGTTTCAAGCTGGAAAATTTAGATTTAGAAAGGATATAGAAAAGCACTGGTTTGATACGAGGTGTGGATGAGTGGAACAAACTCTCAGGTGTAGAAAATGGTATTAAATACCAACAAGTTGATAACTTGGGAATAATTATGTCTGCTGATCTGTCGTTTAAAGACCATAACAAGACAAAGATCACAACAGCCAGGAAGATGACGGGGTGGGTATTGAGAACTTTCAAAACAAGGGAAATAATGCCGATGGTGACACTATTCAAATCGCTAGTGCTCCCTCACTTAGAATACTGCTCAGTGCTGACGGCCCCGTTCAGGGCAGGAGAAATAGCAGAGCTGGAACAAATCCAGAGATCGTTTACGGCTCACATTGAGCCATTGAAACATCTAAATTATTGGGAACGCCTTCAAGTCTTGAACATGTACTCATTGGAGCGGAGGAGAGAGAGATGCATGATAATATATACATGGAAAGTACTTGAGGGCCTGGTCCCAAATCTGCACACTGCCATAACAACATACTGGAGTGAGAGATATGGGAGAAAGTGTAAAATAAACCCAGTGAGGAGCAGGGGTGCGGTGGGGACAATACGGGAGCACTGTATTAACATCCGGGGTCCCAGACTATTCAACATCTTACCAGAAGATATCCGAAACACGGCTGGAACCAGTGTAGAAGCCTTCAAGAGGAAACTGGACAAATATCTTCACCAGGTGCCAGATCAACCAGGCTGTGATGGATATGTGGGGCAGCGGGCCTCCAGCAGCAACAGCCTGGTTGACCAGGCAAGCACCAGACGAGCCTGGCCCATGGCCGGGCTCAGAGAGTAGATACTCTCGAAACTCTTCAAAGGTATATCAAAGGTATTAAGACACATGTGCAACAGTTGGGTATCTTTATTATTGATACGTTTCATCTACACAATAGACTTCTTCAGTCAGATACAGAGACAGCAGATGTAGTAGTGAAGTGAAGATTTAATCAGTCCCTCAACCTTGGACAGTATTTAAGACACCAGTCTCATGCTTCAACTTCATATGGTTCCAGACCATGAAGCTGAACTCTTCTCCAGGTTGAGGGACTGATCACATTGTTCCAGACCATGAAGCTGAACTCTTCTCAGGTTGAGGGACTGATTACATCGTCTTCACTACTAACAACTGCTGTCTCTGTATCTGACTGAAGAAGTCTACTGTGTAAATGAAACGTATCATCAATAAAGATACCCAACTGTTGCACATGTGTCTTAATCATCAACTTGTCGGTATTTAATACCATTTTCTACACCTGAGTTTGTTCCACTCATCCACACCTCGTATCAAACCAGTGCTTTTCTATATCCTTTCTAAATTTTATACCATTTTCAAAATCTAAATCAATAAAGTCTGATGCAGCGTGACTGAAGTGAGAATATTTGGTACTGTTACAAATAGGTCGGAAAAGTACGTGACTTTGTAAATGGTACAAGTCGGACCGAAACGTCGTCATACGCGTGTGTGTGCGGGTTATTGTTCCAGTCTCAGTATTGAGCCTTTTTCTTCTTTAAAGTAAGTGTGACTTATTCTTGTCTAGCATAGCCAGTAGGTCTTCTGCAGTGCTTCATTCTTATAGTCTTCAACAGGAAACGTGAGGCGTGGTGTGTGTGTGTGGGGCTTGGTGTGTGTGTGTGTGGGGCTTGGTGTGTGTGTGTGTGGGGCTTGGTGTGTGAGTGTGTGAGGGCTTGGTGTGTGAGTGTGTGTGGGGCTTGGTGTGTGGTGTGTGTGGGGTTTGGGTGTGTGAGTGTGTGTGGGGCTTGGTGTGTGAGTGTGTGTGGTGGGGCTTGGTTGTTGTGTGTGGGGCTTGGTGTGTGTGTGTGGGGCTTGGGTGTGTGTGTGTGGGGCTTGGTGTGTGAGTGTGTGTGGGGCTTGGTGTGTGAGTGTGTGGGGCTTGGTGTGTGGTGTGGGGCTTGGTGTGTGTGTGTGTGGGGCTTGGTGTGTGTGTGTGTGTGGGGCTTGGTGTGTGAGTGTGTGTGGGGCTTGGTGTGTGTGTGTGTGGGGCTTGGTGTGTGTGTGTGGGGCTTGGTGTGTGAGTGTGTGTGGGGCTTGGTGTGTGAGTGTGTGTGGGGCTTGGTGTGTGTGTGTGTGTGGGGCTTGGTGTGTGAGTGTGTGAGGGGCTTGGTGTGTGAGTGTGTGTGGGGCTTGGTGTGTGTGTGTGTGGGGCTTGGTGTGTGTGTGTGTGTGGGGCTTGGTGTGTGGTGTGTGGGGCTTGGTGTGTGAGTGTGTGAGGGCTTGGTGTGTGAGTGTGTGTGGGGCTTGGTGTGTGGTGTGTGTGGGGCTTGGTGTGTGTGTGTGTGTGTGTGTGAGGCTTGTGTGTGTGTGTGTGGGGCTTGGTGTGTGTGTGTGTGGGGCTTGGTGTGTGAGTGTGTGTGGGGCTTGGTGTGTGTGTGTGTGTGGGGCTTGGTGTGTGAGTGTGTGTGTGTGTGTTGAGGCTTGGTGTGTGGTGTGTGAGGCTTGGTGTGTGTGTGGGGCTTGGTGTGTGTGTGGGGGCGTGGTGTGTGTGTGTGTGGGGGTTTGGTGTGTGTGTGGGTTTGGTTGTGTGGGTTTGGTGTGTGTTGTGTGTGTGGGGGCTTGGTGTGTGTGTGTGTGTGTAGGGCTTGGTGTGTGAGTGTGTGTGTGTGGGCTTGGTGTGTGTGTGTGTGAGGCTTGGTGTGTGTGTGGGGCTTGGTGTGTGTGTGGGGGCGTGGTGTGTGTGTGTGTGGGGGGGGGTTTGGTGTGTGTGGGGTTTGGTGTGTGTGTGTGTGGGGGGCGTGGTGTGTGTGTGTGTGTGTGAGGGAGTGTATGTGGTGCTTGGTGTGTGTTTGTGTGTGGGGCGTGATTGTGTGTGTTTGGCGTGGTATGTATGGTTGTAGGGCGTGGTATGTGTGTGGTTGTGAGGCGTGGTATGTGTAGAGAGTGTGAGCAATCTCACTATTCGTTTTTTGGGGTCAGGTTGTATGTGTGTGTATGTACTCACCTATTTGTGGTTGCAGGGGTCAATTCATAGCTCCTGGCCCCGCTTCTTCACTAGTCGCTACTAGTGAAGAAGCTACCTCTTCTTAAATCCCTACCTCCTCTTAAAGCTATGTTTGGATCCTGCCTCCACTACTTCACTCTCCAGATTGTTCCACTTCCTGTGTGTGTGTGTGTGTGTACTGACCTTGATCCAGGTTCATCTCGCCTTGCTACCTCACAATACACAACTCACACACACATACAGTTTACCTGTGACTGGCTTCCAATATACTTCCCTTGCCCACAAATGTACACACATCCCACAACAAGCTTTCGACCTGTGTAGAGCTTTATCAAGTCATGAAACTCAGTACAGAGCGAAACATTGTCCGGGTAAAGTGTGGCTGTGCTGAGAGTCTTTGTCTGGGTATGGAAGTCACAGTAGCGTATTGTTATTGAGGTCACTTGGTGAAACACTCAGTGGTTCACTGTAAACTTGACTTTGTTGTTGTTGCTGTGGTAACTCTGAGAGAGGAGCAGGAGTACGAGGAGCAGCAGCAGCAGGAGGAGCAAGAGGAACAGGAGGAGGAAGAGGAGCAGCAGCAGTAGGAGGAAGAGGAGGAGCAGAAGGATGAGGAGGAGGAAGTTCATAATAAGAAAGATTAAGTATGTAATTACAGGTACTCATAAGTACAATTATCATAGTGTAAATTACCTATGATAACCCCAAAAAAGTCAGTGATTTAATTCCATTGAAAAGATTGCAAAGGAGAAAAAAGTTGAAGAAGAGTAACAGGAGTTTAAGAAAAGAATGAGGATGAGGAGGAGAAGCCACAGGAAGAGGAAGACTAGAGGCGGGGTGGGAGAGGTAATGAAATATTGAAGTAACATGTAAGATGCATGACTGCTGCAAGGTGATTGTTGGTGTGTTGTATGTGTTGTGTGTGTGTTGTATGTGTGTTGTGTGTGTGTTGTATGTGAGGTGTGTTGTATTTGTGTGTGGTGTGTTGTGTGTGTGTGTGTGGTGTGTGTGTGAGGTGTGTTGTGTGTGTGTGTGGTGTGTTGTATGTGTGTGTGTGTGTGTTGTATGTGTGTTGTGTGTGTGTTGTATGTGGTGTGTTGTGTGTGTGTTGTGTGTGTGTTGTTGTGTGTGTGTTGTGTGTGTGTTGTATGTGTGTTGTGTGTGTGTTGTATGTGTGTTGTGTGTGTGTTGTATGTGTGTTGTGTGTGTGTTGTATGTGTGTTGTGTGTGTGTTGTATGTGTGTGTGTTGTTTGTGTGTGTGTGTGTGTGTTGTATGTGTGTGTGTATGTGTGTGTGTTGTGTTGTGTGTTGTGTGTGTGTTGTATGTGTGTTGTGTGTGTTGTAGTGTGTGTATGTTGTGTGTGTTGTATGTGTGTGAGTTGTGTGTGTGTTGTATGTGTGTTGTGTGTGTGTTGTATGTGTGTGTGTTGTATGTGGTGTGTTGTATGTGTGTGAGGTGTGTTGTGTGTGTGTTGTTGTTGTGTAGGTGTGTTGTGTGTGTGTTGTATGTTGTGTTTGTGTGGTGTGTTGTATGGTAGGTGTGTTGTGTGTGTGTGAGGTGTGTTGTATGTGTGTGGTGTGTTGTATGTGTGTGAGGTGTGTTGTGTGTGTGTGAGGTGTGTTGTATGTGTGTGAGGTGTGTTGTATGTGTGTAGGTGTGTTGTATGTGTGTGAGGTGTGTTGTATGTGTGTGAGGTGTGTTGTATGTGTGTGTGGTGTGTTGTATGTGTGTGTGGTGTGTTGTATGTGTGTGAGGTGTGTTGTATGTGTGTGAGGTGTGTTGTATGTGTGTGTGGTGTGTTGTGTGTGTGTGTTGTATTGTAGGGGTTTTTGTATGTGTGTGAGGTGTGTTATGTGTGTGAGGTGTGTTGTGTGTTGTGTGTGTGTGGTGTGTTGTATGTGTGTGAGGTGTGTGTGTGTGGTGTGTTGTGTGTGTACTCACCTGTTTGTACTCATCTACTTGTGGTTGCAGGGGTCGAGACATAGCTCCTGGCCCCGCCTTTTCACTGATCGCTACTAGGTTCTCTCTCTCCCTGCTCCATGAGCTTTATCATACCTCATCTTAAAGCTAAGTATGGTTCCTGCCTCCACTACATCACTTGCCAGACTATTCAACTTCTTGACAACTTTATGACTAAAGAAATACTTCCTAACATCCCTTTGACTCATCTGAGTCTTCAGCTTCCAATTGTGAGCCCTTGTTTCTGTGTCCCATCTCTGGAACATCCTGTCTCTGTCCACCTTGTCAATTCTTCGCAGTATTTTGTATGTCGTTATCATGTCTCCCCTAACCCTCCTGTCCTCCAGTGTCGTCAGGCCGATTTCCCTTAACCTTTCTTCGTAGCTTTGGAACTAGCCTCATTGCAAACCTTTGCACTTTCTCTAATTTCTTGATGTGTTTGACCAGGTGTGGGTTCCAAACTGGTGCTGCATACTCCATTATGGGCCTGACGTACACGGTGTACAGAGTCTTGAACGATTCCTTGCTGAGGTATCGGAACTCTATTCTCAGGTTTGCCAGGCGCATATATGCTGCAGTAGTTATCTGGTTGATGTGCACTTCAGGAGATATGCTCGGTATTATACTCACCCCAAGATCCTTTTCCTTCAGTGAGGTTTGCAGTCTTTGGCCACCTAGCCTACACTCTGCGGTCTTCTTTGCCCTTCCTCGATCTTCATGACTTTGCACTTGGTGGGGTTAAATTCGAGGAGCCAGTTGCTAGACCAAGCTTCCAGCCTGTCCAGGTCTCTTTGTAGTCCTGCCTGATCCTCATCCGATTTAACTCTCCTCATTAACTTCACATCATCTGCAAACAGGGACACTTGAGTCCATCCCGTCCGTCATGTCATTCACATATACCAAAAATAGCACTGGTCCTAGGACTGACCCCTGTGGAACCCCACTCGTTACAGGCGCCCACTCTGATACCTCTTCACGTATCATGACTCGTTGTTACCTCCATGTCAGGTATTTTCTGATCCATTGCAGTGCCTTTCCTGTTATACCTGCAAGTGTTCAGCCATCATGGAGAGTCAGTGTAGCAGCAAGTGTTCCGCCATCATGGAGAGTCAGTGTAACAGCAAGTGTTCAATTATCATGGAGAGTCAGTGTAGCAGCAAGTGTTCAACCATCATGGAGAGTCAGTGTAGCAGCAAGTGTTCAGCCATCATGGAGAGTCAGTGTAGCAGCAAGTGTTCAGCCATCATGGAGAGTCAGTGTAGCAGCAAGTGTTCAACCATCATGGAGAGTCAGTGTAGCAGCAAGTGTTCAGCCATCATGGAGAGTCAGTGTAGCAGCAAGTGTTCAGCCATGGAGAGTCAGTGTAGTTCCCCCTTCTAGAGTGGCATGAATGAGTCTCTTGTAAATACACCTCTCCTTGTGGTCAGTACCTCTCCCTGTTGTCAGTACCTGTCCTTGTGGTCAGTACCTCTCCCTGTTGTCAGTACCTCTCCCTGTTGTCAGTACCTGTCCTTGTGGTCAGTACCTGTCCTTGTGGTCAGTACCTTTCTTTGTGGTCAGTCCCTTCTGGCTCCTTCCGTGGTCAGTCCCTGTCCTTGTGGTCAGTCCCTGTCCTTGTGGTCAGTCCCTGTCCTTGTGGTCAGTCCCTGTCCTTGTGGTCAGTCCCTCGTCCCTTTTGTGGTCAGTCCCTGTCCTTGTGGTCAGTCCCTGTCCTTGTGGTCAGTCCCTGTCATTGTGGTCAGTCCCTGTCCTTGTGGTCAGTCCCTGTCCTTGTGGTCAGTCCCTGTCATTGTGGTCAGTCCCTGTCCTTGTGGTCAGTCCCTGTCCTTGTGGTCAGTCCCTGTCCTTGTGGTCAGTCCCTGTCCTTGTGGTCAGTCCCTGTCCTTGTGGTCAGTCCCTGTCCTTGTGGTCAGTCCCTGTCCTTGTGGTCAGTCCCTGTCCTTGTGGTCAGTCCCTGTCCTTGTGGTCAGTCCCTGTCCTTGTGGTCAGTCCTTTTCATTGTGGTCAGTCCCTGTCATTGTGGTCAGTCCCTTTCATTGTGGTCAGTCCCTGTCATTGTGGTCAGTCCCTGTCCTTGTGGTCAGTCCCTGTCATTGTGGTCAGTCCTTTCATTGTGGTCAGTCCCTGTCCTTGTGGTCAGTCCCTGTCACTTGTGGTCAGTCCCTGTCCTTGTGCAGTCTGTCCTTGTGGTCAGTCCCTGTCCTTGTGGTCAGTCCCTGTCCTTGTGGTCAGCCTTTCATTGTGGTCATTCAGTGTCACCTTTTCATTGTGGTCAGTCCTTCTTGTCACCTTCGTGGTCAGTCCCTGTCATTGTGGTCAGTCCCTGTCACTGTGGTCAGTCCCTGTCACTGTGGTCAGTCCCTGTCACTGTGGTCAGTCCCTGTCACTGTGGTCAGTCCCTGTCACTGTGGTCAGTCCCTGTCACTGTGGTCAGTCCCTGTCACTGTGGTCAGTCCCTGTCACTGTGGTCAGTCCCTGTCACTGTGGTCAGTCCCTGTCACTGTGGTCAGTCCCTGTCACTGTGGTCAGTCCCTGTCACTGTGGTCAGTCCCTGTCACTGTGGTCAGTCCCTGTCACTGTGGTCAGTCCCTGTCACTGTGGTCAGTCCCTGTCACTGTGGTCAGTCCCTGTCATTGTGGTCAGTCCCTGTCACTGTGGTCAGTCCCTGTCATTGTGGTCAGTCCCTGTCATTGTGGTCAGTCCCTGTCACTGTGGTCAGTCCCTGTCATTGTGGTCAGTCCCTGTCATTGTGGTCAGTCCTTCACTGTGTCAGTCCCTTCATTGTGGTCAGTACTCTTGTGGTCAGTCTTTCTTGTGGTCAGTCCTTCTCCTTGTGGTCAGTACCTTTCTCCTTGTGGTCAGTACTTCTCCTTGTGGTCAGTACTTCTCCTTGTGGTCAGTACTTCTCCTTGTGGTCAGTACTTCTCCTTGTGGTCAGTACTTCTCCTTGTGGTCAGTACTTCTCCAGGCAGCCAGGACCTCTCCTTGTGGTCAGGACTTTGTTCCGAAGTCAAGACATCTCACTACAGTCAAGATCTTTTTCTTCAAGACAGTCACATGACATCAAAACGTTTGCACAGTCGAAGGTAACATTGGTCGCTCCTGTCTTTCACAATTGCCAGACCATTACAACATGGTCTTGGCTACACTGGAAGACAAGCTAAGTGCTGATGTAGTGTACATTTTGTAAATGCGTTTGACAAGTGCCACCATGGTGTGATAGAGGACAAAACGCATGCAAAAAGCAGTGACTGAAAAAGTGTGTTGATGGATATTTAACTTCTTAATAAATAGAAACCAGAGAGCAGTAGTAAAGAGAAGTCGGAGGCTGCCACAGTGAAAAGCTCTGTTCATCAAGGTACTGTGCTCGCCCCAACTTTCTTATTCTCATATCCAACATTAATAAAGACACAACCCATAGCACCATATCCTTTGCTGATAAAATTTCTGAGAGTAGCATCCGTCGAAGAGACATTGAACGTTCAGTCGGATATAAATGAAGGCTGGTCAGTGGTCCTCAGACAACAATGTTGAGTGAGGACAAGTTTCAGTTCCGCTGTAGAAGAATGGGGCAAATAATGACTAATGGAGTACAGATCTAACTCGAATTACTCAGAGCGAAAATTCTGTGTACCAGACTTTGTAGTGATGTCAAATTTCACAGTCAATGATCACAGCAACGTTGTTATTGCTACCACAAGAAAAGTGATAGGCTGGATAAGCAGAGTTTGAAGACGAGATGCTGAGTCACTTGTTGTGTCCAGGCTGGAACACTGCCGTATACTAACTTGCTTGCCTTGACGCACCCAACATTACTCAGCTGGAAAACGTTCACCAAACTTTCACTGCCCATACACATTCAAACATCCGGACGCTTGCAAATGTAGTCTCTTCAGCTGTATTCCTTCCAACGTAGGTGAGACAAGTGCATCATAATCTACATTTGGAAAATCCTGAACGGACTTGCCGAGGAATGGTCTCAGACCGGGTCGCAGGAGCGTTGACCCCCGAAAACCTCTCCAGGTATATTCACCAAAGTCACATTGTATGAAAACAAGTTACTTGGCAGGTGGTGAAAAATACCTCCAACGAAAGGCAGGGGGAACGACGGGTGCACTAAGATAGAACTCGCTGAGTGTCAGAGGTCCTCGACTCTTAAATACCCTCTCTTTATGTATTAGGGAAATCACCGATACACCTCTGGATCCTCAAATCAGCATCTGACCAGCCGGGCTGTGGTTCATAATGAACTGCGTACGGCAAGCTGTAAGAGCCTGGTTGATCAGATCTTTATCCACCTGGAGGCCTGGTCTGGGACTGGGCCGCAGGGTGGTGCTTCCATGGCAACATCCTGCAGGTAAGGCCATCATCTTGTGCTCAAGGTTCATCCCTATGGTCTAACCTCTGCACTAAATAAAAAAAAAATAAAGTAAAATCTGAATATGTCGTACAGCACCTGATCCTCTAAACAGGGTCTCTTCCCTGCAGTCAAGACCACTCACAGCTGTCAGGACCTCTCACGGCTGTCAGGACCTCTCACAGCTGTCAGGAGGGTACAGCAGGATACGATATATTTTTAAAGGAGCGAGGTGTTTTGAGACACTTCCATCACTTCATCCACCCACTCACCCAACCTGAATCCCACACAGACCAAAACAAATAACAGAGATCCTACTGTCAGTATGGTGAACGGGAAAAATATCTGAAGTTCTTGTGGGAATAACTTAAGAAGCACGAGAGTATTGATTGTGGAATGTGGTACAAAATTCCATGTTTCATGTTCAGAGCTTCATGAAGCCATGAAGCTCTGAACATGAGAGGTGCTTCAAGATTTGGAGAGGTGCTTCAAGATTTGTCCTAGAGAGATGGAAAACTGGGCAGGTACCTGGAGTATACCTGGAGAGGGTTTCGGGGTCAATGCCCCCGCGGCCCGGTTTGTGACCAGGCCTCGTGGTGGATTTGGGCCTGGTCAACCAGGCTGTTACTGCTGGCCGCACATAAACCGACGTACGAACCACAGCCCGGTATAGGGGAAGTATTGAAAATAAGAAACCTGTGTAATTTGATGAATTTCCATAGGAGCTTGCCAGAAACGTAGAAAATAGAGGTATGGAGTACAGGGCTGAGGTAGTGGTAGAAACATAGTGAAGACAGGACAGAAGAAACGGAAGTAAGGATGCAAAGACAGCAAAATACAGATGAGGAAGTGAACAAGCTGGAGAAGTATGCAGAGAGAAAGGTGAACATTAGAATCCGGAACACCTCAACAGAAAAAAAATGTTTGCCACAGAAAATGTAGACAGCAGAGATATTTGTAAATGTTAGGCCAAGAATATGAGCATCTACACGAGAGTGCTGATACCAACACCAGAAAATGGGGATGAAGTGGATGTGTTGGTTGGTTGGTGTAGATTCACCGGTACTCTCCCGGCCCGGGTCTTTTCCAGATGGTGACCCGGCCTTGGCTCCCTGTCTTGGGAGGAGGTACAAGTACCCCCTCATCGTCTGGGATCAATTGTCCCCAAGTCTAGCCACGTTCCCCGCCCTCACGGGGATCGTAGGGAAAAGCTAGGCCTCTCTGGACTGCCATCTTCCCCGCCCCAGGGAGGCTAGGGAATGGAGGCTTGCGAGCTGCAGATGGTAGCAAGCTCCAGCTTTGGCACCTACCCTGCCCTAGAAGGGCAGGGTATGGTCTCCCTCCTCGGGGATGTGTTGAAGAACAAAAAAGGCACAATATCGTGACTGGAACAATACACAAATAATCTGCACATAGAAGAGAAAAACTTATGACATTTCGGTCCAAGTGGGACCGAAACGTCGTCATACTCGTCTCTCTCCTCCGTGAGGGTTATTTGTGTATGGGATATGTTGCTTTAACAAGAAGTGCGGGTAATTCCATCTGGGAATGTGCAAAATCAAAACACACAGACATGGTATACACTGATTTCACAAAGACATTTGGCAACCATTCAGAATGAAGATGATAGGTATAATGGGCAAGTAGACAATTGGATATTTAACTTTGTGACAGATATAACACAGGTTAGTAGTAAACAAAGCAAAAAGCTGAGTACCCCAAGGCACGGTCCTGTGGCCTCTACTGTTTCTTATTCTCGCCACAGTTTTAAATCATTTGTGTATGGCACCAGAAATAAGCATGGAAATCACCTCGGTAGAAAACATTAAACATTTATGGATAATAACATGACATTCAACGGTGAAAGTAAAAAAAAACTTGGCAGATGGTGCAAAATTCTTCCAATGAAAAAGAGGGAAAATAATGCCAGCTGTGACACTTTTCAAATCGCTAGTGCTCTCTCATTTGGAATATTGTTCAGTGCTGACGGTCCCGTGCAGGGCGGGAGAAATGCAAGAGTTGGAACAGAGATCGTTTATGAGGGAACATTGTATCAACATCCGTGGTCCCAGATTATTCAACATCTTACAAGAAGATATCAGAAACACTGCTGGGACAAGTGTAGAAGTCCTCAAGAGAAAACTGGACAAGTATCTTCACCAGGTGCCAGATCAACCAGGCTGTGATTGATATGTGGGTGAGAAGGACGCCAGCAGCAACAGCCTGGTTGACCAGGCAAGCACCAGACGAGCCTGGCCCATGGCCAGGTGCATTGAGTACATTATGGGAAAACTCAATAAATGTGAAGGGACCAAGGCTTTACAACGTCACGTCCTCCCTTCATACATAAGAGGGATTACCAACAGATCCCTGGTTGTCTTCAAGAAAGAACTGGACAAGTGCTTTATCAGCGCGGCTGTGGTGCTTGTGTTGGACTGCGTGTGGTTAACACCACAGCTTGATAGATCAGGCCATCCACCGGAATGTTTGGTCTGGGACCAAGCTGCTAGTGCATTGACCCACGGAACCATGTCCAGTAAGATTCCAGGCGGTCTGGACTTCTCAATGCTGTGTAGAACTGTACGACTGAGGTCACGCCCTCTCACTGTGGTCTGGATCTTCTCCAGAAGATGCCTCTCGCGAGAAAAAATATAAACAAGAGAAACTGGACACCCTGGAAGACTGGACTACTCTGAGGAGGTGAATACCCTTGGCTTGACCTCGCCTTCTCCCACAGGAGAAGCACCAAACACCCTCCTGGGAGGGAATGAAGGACCCACCCAAGGTCTCAGGGAAGGAAGGACCCACCCAAGGTCTCAGGGAAGGAAGGACCCACCCAAGGTCTCAGGGAAGGAAGGACCCACCCAAGGTCTCAGGGAAGGAAGGACCACAGGTCTCAGGAAGGACCACCAAGGTCTCAGGGAAGGAAGGACCCACCCAAGGTCTCAGGGAAGGAAGGACCCACCCAAGGTCTCAGGGAAGGAAGGACCCACCCAAGGTCTCAGGGAAGGAAGGACCCACCCAAGGTCTCAGGGAAGGAAGGACCCACCCAAGGTCTCAGGGAAGGAAGGACCCACCCAAGGTCTCAGGGAAGGAAGGACCCACCAAGGAGGGTTCATGGAAGAAACTACGCACCTAGGAGGGTTCATGGAAGAAACTACGCACCTAGGAGGGTTCATGGAAGAAACTACGCACCTAGGAGGGTTCATGGAAGAAACTACGCACCTAGGAGGGTTCATGGAAGAAACTACGCACCTAGGAGGGTTCATGGAAGAAACTACCCACCTAGGAGGGTCCATGGAAGAAAAGACCCACCTAGGAGGGTCCGTGGAAGAAAGGACCCACCTAGGAGGGTCCGTGGAAGAAAGGACCCACCTAGGAGGGTCCGTGGAAGAAAGGACCCACCTAGGAGGGTCCGTGGAAGAAAGGACCCACCTAGGAGGGTCCGTGGAAGAAAGGACCCCTAGGAGGGTCCGTGGAAGGACCCCCCTAGGAGGTTCCGTGGAAGAAAGGACCCCCCCTAGGAGGTTCCGTGGAAGAAAGGACCCCCCCTAGGAGGTTCCGTGGATGAAAGGACCCCCCCTAGGAGGTTCCGTGGAAGAAAGGACCCCCCTAGGAGGTTCCGTGGAAGAAAGGACCCCCCCTAGGAGGTTCCGTGGAAGAAAGGACCCCCTGGAGGTTCCGTGGAAGAAGACTAGGAGGTTCCGTGGAAGAAAGGACCCCCTAGGAGGTTCCGTGGAAGAAAGGACCCCCTAGGAGGTTCCGTGGAAGAAAGGACCCCCCCTAGGAGGTTCCGTGGAAGAAAGGATACCCCTAGGAGGTTCCGAGGAAAAAAGGACCCGCTAGGAGGGTCCATGGAAGAAAGGACCCTCCCTAGGAGGGTACATGGAAGAAAGGACCCACCTAGGATTGTTCCTGGAAGAAAGGACCCACCTAGGAGGGTCCATGGAAGAAAGGACCCACCTAGGATTGTTCCTGGAAGAAAGGACCCACCTAAGAGGGGTCCCAGGGGAAGGAAGAGCCAGCTTGGGAGGCCAGAGTCACGAAAAACAAAGAGAAGTTGTGAGAGAAAAATGCCTGATAAACGTGGAGGCACAAAGAAACACTGGACTATATCCGTGTCCGAGAGAAGCAGAAAAAATGTTGATAATAAACTGAAGAAAGGCAAATAAGAGGAATGAACGATGGTGGTCAGGACGAGTGGAAACCCGGGGTCAAGGTGGAGTGTGGGACTCTGCAACGTGGCTTCTGGGGCTCTCAGCTGAGCCTGGAGTGTGCGGACCCCACTACCAACCCCCCCCCTCACACACACACCACACACACACACACACCACACACACACACACACACACACCACACACACACCACACACCACAAACACACCACACACACACCACACACACACACACACCACACACACACACACCACACCCACACCACACACACACCACACACACACCACACACACCACACACACACACCACACACACACACACCACACACACACACCACACACACACCACACACACCACACACACCACACACACACACACACCACACACACCACACACACACACCACACACACACACACCACACACACACACACCACACACACAAATAGGTGAGTACAAGAATCGTTCAGGACCCTGTACACTGTGTACGTTAGGCCCATACTGGAGTATGCAGCACCAGTTTGGAACCCTCACCTAGCCAAGCACGTGAAGAAGCTCGAGAAAGTGCAAAGGTTTGCAACAAGACTAGTCCCGGAGCTAAGGGGTATGTCCTACGAGGAGAGGTTAAGGGAAATCGACCTGACGACACTGGAGGACAGGGGGGACATGATAACAACATATAAGATACTGAGAGGAATTGACAAGGTGGACAGAGACAGAATGTTCCAGAGATGGGACACAGCAACAAGGGGACACAGTTGGAAGTTGAAGACTCAGATGAATCACAGGGATGTTAGGAAGTATTTCTTCAGTCACAGAGTTGTAAGGAAGTGGAATAGTCCGGGAAGTGATGTAGTGGAGGTAGGATCCATACATAGCTTAAAGAAGAGGTATGATAAATCTCATGGAGCAGGAAGAGTGACCTACCATACCATGGTGGGGTTCGAACCCGCGGTCAGAGAGTCTCGAGTTACGATTTCGTGAGTCAAGAGTGACCTAGTAGCGACCAGTGAAGAGGCGAAGCCAGAAGCTGTGAATCGACCCCTGCAACCACAACTAGGCGAGTACACACCACACACACACACAGCACATGTTTATACACAGTATTAGCGAGGGTTGTGTGAGCTGCAGCGACCTGTCTTCCTGCTGGCTGGGTGGGTCACCACCCCACCGAGTGGGTTGCCTCTCCCCCCATCCTCTTCTCTACCTGCTTCCTCACTTCCTGCTGCTGAAGTCAACTAACACCTGCAGTGACCCCGTCACTTGACTTCCACCGATCATTCCAGCATTTACTGTCTTCATTCCAGTACCTGTAGCATTTGTTCCAGCCTTTTGTTGCACTTGTTCCAGCACTTACAGTGCTGTTTGGACTACTGTCGCACTTGTAGAAGCGCTCCTTCCAGTATCTAGAGCGAGCGTTCCTGCACCTGGTGCTACTCCAGCCTGTACTCTAACACTTGACTTTTAACTATCTTAGCTGAACCCCGGGAGAGTGAACCCCCGGGAGAGTGAACCCCCGGGAGAGTGAACCCCCGGGAGAGTGAACCCCCGGGACAGTGAACCCCCGGGAGAGTGAACCCCCGGGAAAGTGAACCCCCGGGAGAGTGAACCCCAGGGTAAGTGAACCCCCGGGAGAGTGAATCCCGGGACAGGATATACTACCATCTTAAAATTGCTTAGGCAAGATTCCTCGTGAACCAGGACACATTCCTGGTTCACGAGGATGACCCGCTACTGCAGCTTTCAGCCATCTGACCGAGACCTTCCACTGGCTTACCTCCACCACTTTATAAGCAGAAGATATAATAGAATTGCTTTAATAGCCTATTCTATTAGCAAGCATTTGTGGGTAATAACTGCTATTATTTCTGGGTATAAAGTTACCCAAGTATTGCATTCATCCGCTTAGTAGGTATTGTATAGTCAACTCTTATAAAGCTCTATATAGTGTATTTTGTGTAACAGAGCTTAAAGTTTTAATAGGTGGAAAGGCCTTCATGGTACGTGTTTTTCAAGGTCATTTTTAATCACAGTAGCTGGAAAATGTTTTCTCAATCAGGAAAATCTTAATCCACAATGGGAGGCAAAGGAGTTGCCAGGATTGACTTTTATTTTCCTCTTGATATTCTTATGCTGTTATATTATGTTATATTCTTAGGTTGTTATATCCTTATGTTGTTATATTCTTATGATATATTCTTAGGTTGTTATATTCTTATTCTTATGGTCTTGCTGATAATGTCACCTTTTATAAAGCAGCTGTGTATAAATGTTATATTGTGAGGCAGCAGATGAGATCATCCAGTAAAGGTAACTTGCAACCTCTTGTATAACTTATGTTAGTGAGTGTTGTTGCTTAGCAACACTTGAGTGTATGTACACTGATAACACCACCGTTACTACACTGATAACACCACCGTTACTACACTGATAACACCACCGTTACTACACTGATAACACCATCGTTACTACACTGATAACACCACCGTTACTACACTAGCACCACCGTTACTACACTAGCACCACCGTTACTACACTGATAACACCACCGTTACTACTCTGCTAACACCACCGTTACTACACTGATAACACCACCGTTACTACACTGATAACGCCACCGTTACTACACTGATAACGCCACCGTTACTACAATTATAACGCCACCGTTACTACAATTATAACGCCACCGTTACTACACGCATAACACCACCGTTACTACACGCATAACACCACCGTTACTACACGCATAACACCACCGTTACTACACGCATAACACCACCGTTACTACACGCATAACACCACCGTTACTACACGCATAACACCACCGTTACTACACGCATAACACCACCGTTACTACACGCATAACACCACCGTTACTACACGCATAACACCACCGTTACTACACGCATAACACCACCGTTACTACACGCATAACACCACCGTTACTACACGCATAACACCACCGTTACTACACGCATAACACCACCGTTACTACACGCATACACACCGTCTACACGCATAACTACTTACACAGCATAACACCACCGTTACTACACGCATAACACCACCGTTACTACACGCATAACACTGTAGTGGCGCATATCCTGGTGCACCAACACTGTAGTGGCGCATATCCTGGTGCACCAACACTGTAGTGGCGCATATCCTGGTGCACCAACACTGTAGTGGCGCATATCCTGGTGCACCAACTCAGAGACAACGAAGGAACGTCCGTTCGCATGTCCGTCTGATTAACGAATTATACGTCGTCAGTCACACCTAAACTGATGGTCATACCTGAAGTTCCTCAGGCAGTACTCTGAAAGACCTGAAGTTCCTCAGACAGTACTCTGAAAGACCTGAAGTTCCTCAGACAGTACTCTGAAAGACCTGAAGTTCCTCAGACAGTACTCTGAAAGACCTGAAGTTCCTCAGACAGTACTCTGAAAGACCTGAAGTTCCTCAGACAGTACTCTGAAAGACCTGAAGTTCCTCAGACAGTACTCTGAAAGACCTGAAGTTCCTCAGACAGTACTCTGAAAGACCTGAAGTTCCTCAGACAGTACTCTGAAAGACGTGAAGTTCCTCAGGCAGTACTCCCTGGAAGACGTGAAGTTCCTCAGGCAGTACTCTGAAGACGTGAAGTTCCTCAGGCAGTACTCCCTGGAAGACGTGAAGTTCCTCAGGCAGTACTCCCTGGAAGACGTGAAGTTCCTCAGGCAGTACTCCCTGGAAGACGTGAAGTTCCTCAGGCAGTACTCCCTGGAAGACGTCAAGTTCCTCAGGCAGTACTCCCTGAAGGACCTAAAGTTCCCTCCTGCTGCTGGTGTTGCACTAACTCGTACACACACAGGTTATCCTGACAGGTAATGTGTTGACACTACAGTCATGCTGGCGTGCAATTGTGTTGAGATAGGTGAGTGAGCCTGTGTTTACAAGCAACACTCTCTGGTATGTCATGGCAGACCCCTAATTTGAGAGAGGGCTCACCTCACCAGGTGATCTTTTCATGAGTCGAACCTGAGGGGTCAGCGCTCCCGTGCCCGGTCCCACACCAGGTTGATTGCTTGATCATTTAACTTGTTTGCGCTAGCACCATGCAGTCATAGGCAAAATAGTCCAGCTGATCAGACTTGCTCAGTTTTCCTCTTGTTAATGTTAACAAGTTACAAGAACAGTATACTTCATAATGTTAACAAGATACAAGAACAGTATACTTCATAATATTAACAAGATACAAGAACAGTATACTTCATAATATTAACAGGATACAAGAACAGTATACTTCATAATATTAACAAGATACAAGAACAGTATACTTCATAATATTAACAAGATACAAGAACAGTATACTTCATAATATTAACAGGATACAAGAACAGTATACTTCATAATGTTAACAAGATACAAGAACAGTATACTTCATAATGTTAACAGGATACAAGAACAGTATACTTCATAATATTAACAAGATACAAGAACAGTATACTTCATAATATTAACAGGATACAAGAACAGTATACTTCATAATATTAACAAGATACAAGAACAGTATACTTCATAATATTAACAAGATACAAGAACAGTATACTTCATAATATTAACAGGATACAAGAACAGTATACTTCATAATGTTAACAAGATACAAGAACAGTATACTTCATAATATTAACAAGATACAGGTAGAAAACGGTGTGTGTATATTTGACTGACAGAGCTTGTGGAGAGGCTGTCAACCTCTCCACCCAGAAGCTGTCAACCTCTCCACCCAGAAGCTGTCAACCTCTCCACCCAGAAGCTGTCAACCTCTCCACCCAGAAGCTGTCAACCTCTCCACCCAGAAGCTGTCAACCTCTCCACCCAGAAGCTGTCAACCTCTCCACCCAGAAGCTGTCAACCTCTCCACCCAGAAGCTGTCAACCTCTCCACCCAGAAGCTGTCAACCTCTCCACCCAGAAGCTGTCAACCTCTCCACCCAGAAGCTGTCAACCTCTCCACCCAGAAGCTGTCAACCTCTCCACCCAGAAGCTGTCAACCTCTCCACCCAGAAGCTGTCAACCTCTCCACCCAGAAGCTGTCAGCCTCTCCACCCAGAAGCTGTCAGCCTCTCCACCCAGAAGCTGTCAGCCTCTCCACTCAGAAGCTGTCAGCCTCTCCACTCAGAAGCTGTCAACCTCTCCACTCAGAGGTTGTCAGCCTCTCCACTCAGAGGCTGTCAGCCTCTCCACTCAGAGGTTGTCAGCCTCTCCACCCAGAGGTTGTCAGCCTCTCCACCCAGAGGTTGTCAGCCTCTCCACCCAGAGGTTGTCAGCCTCTCCACCCAGAGGTTGTCAGCCTCTCCACCCAGAGGTTGTCAGCCTCTCCACCCAGAGGTTGTCAGCCTGTGGGTGGAGGCTGAATATGGGAGTAGTGGAGAGTGGGTACCTACCACCACAACTTCCTACTACCAACCACTAGCATAACCACTACCCACTCGTAGAATCACCATTACCCCCCTTACCACCACCAACTCCAAATAACCACACCTGGAATCTACCTGGAGTGTTTCCTAGGGTCAACGCCTCTGCGACCCGGTCCTAGACCAGGCTTTCCGATGAATGACCTGATCAACCAGGATGTTGGTTTTAGGCACAGTCTAGTATAAAGCACCACAGCCTGGTTGATCAGAAACTAACTAGAGAAGCTTATTGTCCAGTTTCTTCTGGAAGGCAGCCAGGGGTCTGTTGGTAATCTCTCACGAATGAAGGACGTTGAAAAGTCTTGGTCCCTTCACACTGAGTTTCCCTCGCCCCTGCTTTTCATTGTGGGTATTTTTCATCGGGTGTCAAGCCTCTTACTTTCATGGGGAATGATGTGCGGGAGCAAAGTTACGACTACCATTGTACTTGATATTTAAAAATTTATTTTAATGCTTGAGTGGAAGCTTGTGTAGTGGTGCTGATGACCAGGATACTTACTGTGTAGTGGTGCTGATGACCAGGATACTCACTGTGTAGTGGTGCTGATGACCAGGATACTCACTGTGTAGTGGTGCTGATGACCAGGATACTTACTGTGTGGGTGATTGTGTGGTGGTGCTGATGACCAGGATACTCACTGTGTAGTGGTGCTGATGACCAGGATACTTACTGTGTGGGTGATTGTGTGGTGGTGCTGATGACCAGGATACTCACTGTGTGGGTGATTGTGTGGTGGTGCTGATGACCAGGATACTCACTGTGTGGGTGATTGTGTGGTGGTGCTGATGACCAGGATACTCACTGTGGGGATTGTGTGGTGGTGCTGATGACCAGGATACTCACTGTGGGGTGGTGGTGCTGATGACCAGGATACTCACTGTGTGTGATGGGTGGCTGATGACCAGGATACTCACTGTGTGTATTGTGTGTTGGATGACCAGGATACTACTGTGTGATGGTGCTGATGACCAGGATACTCACTGTGTGAGTGGTGCTGATGACCAGGATACTCACTGTGTGGTGGTGCTGATGACCAGGATACTCACTGTGTGGATGGTGCTGATGACCAGGATACTCACTGTGTGGTGGTGCTGATGACCAGGATACTCACTGTGTGTGGTGCTGATGACCAGGATACTCACTGTGTGGTGGTGCTGATGACCAGGATACTCACTGTGTGTGGTGCTGATGACCAGGATACTCACTGTGTGGTGGTGCTGATGACCAGGATACTCACTGTGTGGTGGTGCTGATGACCAGGATACTCACTGTGTAGTGGTGCTGATGACCAGGATACTCACTGTGTGGTGGTGCTGATGACCAGGATACTCACTGTGTGGTGGTGCTGATGACCAGGATACTCACTGTGGTCTGATGATTGTGGGTCTGATGACCAGGATACTTACTGTGTGGGTGATTGTGTGGTGGTGCTGATGACCAGGATACTCACTGTGTGGTGGTGCTGATGACCAGGATACTCACTGTGTGGTGGTGCTGATGACCAGGATACTCACTGTGTGTGTGGTGCTGATGACCAGGATACTCACTGTGTGGTGGTGCTGATGACCAGGATACTCACTGTGTGGTGGTGCTGATGACCAGGATACTCACTGTGTGGTGGTGCTGATGACCAGGATACTCACTGTGTGGTGGTGCTGATGACCAGGATACTCACTGTGTGGTGGTGCTGATGACCAGGATACTCACTGTGTGGTGGTGCTGATGACCAGGATACTCACTGTGTGGTGGTGCTGATGACCAGGATACTCACTGTGTGGTGGTGCTGATGACCAGGATACTCACTGTGTGTGGTGCTGATGACCAGGATACTCACTGTGTGGTGGTGCTGATGACCAGGATACTCACTGTGTGGTGGTGCTGATGACCAGGATACTCACTGTGTGGTGGTGCTGATGACCAGGATACTCACTGTGTGGTGGTGCTGATGACCAGGATACTCACTGTGTGGTGGTGCTGATGACCAGGATACTCACTGTGTGGTGGTGCTGATGACCAGGATACTCACTGTGTGGTGGTGCTGATGACCAGGATACTCACTGTGTGGTGGTGCTGATGACCAGGATACTCACTGTGTGTGGTGCTGATGACCAGGATACTCACTGTGGTGGTGCTGATGACCAGGATACTCACTGTGTGGTGTGATGACGTACTCACTGTGGTGGTGCTGATGACCAGGATACTCACTGTGTGGTGGTGCTGATGACCAGGATACTCACTGTGTGGTGGTGCTGATGACCAGGATACTCACTGTGTGGTGGTGCTGATGACCAGGATACTCACTGTGTGGTGGTGCTGATGACCAGGATACTCACTGTGTGGTGGTGCTGATGACCAGGATACTCACTGTGTGGTGGTGCTGATGACCAGGATACTCACTGTGTGGTGGTGCTGATGACCAGGATACTCACTGTGTGGTGGTGCTGATGACCAGGATACTCACTGTGTGGTGGTGCTGATGACCAGGATACTCACTGTGTGGTGGTGCTGATGACCAGGATACTCACTGTGTGGTGGTGCTGATGACCAGGATACTCACTGTGTGGTGGTGCTGATGACCAGGATACTCACTGTGTGGTGGTGCTGATGACCAGGATACTCACTGTGTGGTGGTGCTGATGACCAGGATACTCACTGTGTGGTGGTGCTGATGACCAGGATACTCACTGTGTGGTGGTGCTGATGACCAGGATACTCACTGTGTGTGGTGGTGCTGATGACCAGGATACTCACTGTGTGGTGGTGCTGATGACCAGGATACTCACTGTGTGGTGGTGCTGATGACCAGGATACTCACTGTGTGGTGGTGCTGATGACCAGGATACTCACTGTGTGGTGGTGCTGATGACCAGGATACTCACTGTGTGGTGGTGCTGATGACCAGGATACTCACTGTGTGGTGGTGCTGATGACCAGGATACTCACTGTGTGGTGGTGCTGATGACCAGGATACTCACTGTGTGGTGGTGCTGATGACCAGGATACTCACTGTGTGGTGGTGCTGATGACCAGGATACTCACTGTGTGGTGGTGCTGATGACCAGGATACTCACTGTGTGGTGGTGCTGATGACCAGGATACTCACTGTGTGGGTGATTGTGTGGTGGTGCTGATGACCAGGATACTCACTGTGTGGGTGATTGTGTGGTGGTGCTGATGACCAGGATACTTACTGTGTGGGTGATTGTGTAGTGGTGCTGATGACCAGGATACTCACTGTGTGGGTGATTGTGGTGGTGGTGCTGATGACCAGGATACTCACTGTGTGGGTGATTGTGTAGTGGTGCTGATGACCAGGATACTCACTGTGTGGGTGATTGTGTGGTGGGGCGTGGGCAGGTGGGGGTTGGTGAGGAGGAATAAGTTCTGGGCAGGAGAAAGAACGCCAGGTAATGGTTGAGTAGCCCTTTCTTACTGCCACTCTCCACCACCACCACCACCCACACACCACCACCACCATCTCCCTCAACCACCCACACACCACCGTGTGTAATAGTAACTCCAGATCTGCTGAAAGGAAACTCTTGAAACAGCTTTAGCTCTGAACATCGAATGGAATACTTTAGGGTGGCCCGTGGCCTGGTAGGCAAAGCTCTTGCTTCACACACTGAGTGTCAGAATTCGATTCCGGCGAGGGTGGAAACAGGCGTGTTTCCTTACACCTGTTGTCCATGTTCACCCATCAGTAAAAATGGGTACCTGGGCGTTAGTTGACTGGTGTGGGTCGCATCCTGGGACAAAATTAACCTAATTTTCTCGAAATGTTCTGCATAACAAGCGGCTTTCTATATAGTAGTATGTCATTGATGTCAGCTATGGGCTGTATACCTTGTACATTACTTGTAGAAATGAAGATATTAACTACTGGGAACATCTGGAAGCACTTGTACTCACTGGAGCGCAGGCGAGGGAGATATATCATAATCTAAACCTGGAAAATCCTAGAGGGACCGGCCCCTAATCTGCACACAGAAATCACTCCCTATGAAAAAAAGACTTGGCAGGCGGTGCAACGTACCTCTTAGTACACTAAGAGAAAACACAATAAGTGTCCTAGGCCCAAGACTGTTCAACAGCCTCCCAGCATCCATAAGGGAAATTACCAGAAGACCCCTGGCTGTCTTCAAGAGGGAGCTGGACAGATACCTAAAGTCAGTGTCCGACCAGCCGGACTGTGGTTCGTACGTTGGACTACGTGCAGCCAGCAGTAACAGCCGAGTTCATCAGGCCCTGATCCACCTGGAGGCCTGGTCATGGATCCCCGGAATACCCTCCAAGTAGCTCAGACTGACACATTTCAGTACTACGGTGTCCCGTAGCTCGGTTGGTAGCGCACTGAGCTTGCACATTGAGTGTTCGTGGTTCGATCCCAGATACGGGCGGAAACATTGGGTGTATTTCCTTACACCTGTTGTCCCTGTTCATCTAGCAGTAAGTAGATACCTGGGCGTTAGTCTACTGGTGTGGGTCGCATCCTGGAGACAAGATTAACCCAAGTTGCCAGAAATATTCTGTATAACCAGGGGCTTTCTATATAGTATATCATTGATGTCAGCTATGGTCTGTATAAGTTTAATCATATACTTTTAGAACCAAAAATTATTATTATTCTGTACTCTATATTACTCATCCCGTGTGATAGAATATGACATGGGAAACATAGCCATTCTTCCTACTGTGTCACTATCATATAGAATAGTGCAGCAACACTGCTTGTGTTACCACTGTGTCACTATCATATAGAATAGTGCAGCAACACTGTTGGTGTTACCACTGTGTCACTATCATATAGAATAGTGCAGCAACACTGTTGGTGTTACCACTGTGTCACTATCATATAGAATAGTGCAGCAACACACTGCTGGTGTTACCACTGTCACTATCATATAGAATAGTGCAGCAACACTGCTTGTGTTACCACTGTCACTATCATATAGAATAGTGCAGCAACACTGCTTGTGTTACCACTGTCACTATCATATAGAATAGTGCAGCAACACTGTTGGTGTTACCAGTGTGTCACTATCATATAGAATAGTGCAGCAACACTGTTGGTGTTACCACTGTGTCACTATCATATAGAATAGTGCAGCAACACACTGCTGGTGTTACCACTGTCACTATCATATAGAATAGTGCAGCAACACTGTTGGTGTTACCACTGTGTCACTATCATATAATATGCAGACACTGTGTACCACGTACATCATAGAATAGTGCAGCAACACACTGCTGGTGTTACCACTGTCACTATCATATAGAATAGTGCAGCAACACACTGCTGGTGTTACCACTGTCACTATCATATAGAATAGTGCAGCAACACACTGCTGGTGTTACCACTGTGTTACTATCATACAGTATAGTGCAGCAACACTGCTGGTGTTACCACTGTGTAACTATCATACACTGCTACACTGTATGATAGTCACATAGTGGCAACACTGCTGGTGTTACCACTGTGTAACTGTAATATAGGATACTGTAGCAATACACTGTTGTGTTATCCAGTTTTGGTAAATACAGTTGTGTACACAAGTGGAACTTAGACTGTGAGAGCAGAAGAGAGACAGAATGCTGTCTGTCTTGTCACCTCTTGTCAGGCTGGACAGCCAGACCTTTAAGCTGGGCAGCCAGACCTCAGGGTGGGCAGCCAAACCTCAGGGTGGGCAGCCAGACCTCAGGGTCGGCAGCCAGACCTCAGGGTGCAACACATTTCACAGGCATGCCCTCTCCTTCCTTGGATCAATGTGAATAAATGCCGTTCCCCTGGCCTTGTGTGACCCCTTACTTATTTAGCGCTTGCCGTGTATGTAATAACAGAGATATATAAGAAGCAGCACAGGTGTTGCTGTCTCCTGTGAAGCAACATTACTGCAATGATGACAGATTTTACACTTGCAACACACTGTAATAGTGTTGTAAACATGTTGCTCTGAATGATTCAACTTGCATATGACTACCATGTGAATCATGCCTTGTTGTGATGGTTTGTCTACACGACACAACCGTCGTACAGTTACCAGAGGAGTGTGTGTGGGGGGGGAGGGTTGCAGGGAGTCGAGTCATAGCTCCTGGCCCCACTTCACTGGTCACTACTAGGTCCACTCTCCCTGCTTCATGAGTTTTATCATACCTTTTGTTAAAGCTATGTATGGTCTTGCTTCCACTACATCACTCTACATATTGTTCCACTTCCTGATAGCTCTGTGGCTGAAAAAATACTTTCTAACATCCCTGTGACTCATCTGAGTCTTCAGCTTCCAATTGTGACCCCTTGTTGCTGTGTCCCATCTCTGGAACATCCTGTCTCTGTCCACCTTGTCGATTCTTCTCAGTATTTTATATGTCGTTATCATGTCGTCCCTATCCCTCCTGTCCTCCAGTGCGTCAGGTCGATTTCCCTTAACGTCTCCTCGTAGGACATGCCCCTTAGCTCCGGAACTAGTCTTATTGCAAACCTTTGCACTTAATCTAATTTCTTGATATGCTTGGCCAGGTGTGGGTTTCATATTGGTGCTGCATACTCCAACATGGGCCTGACATACACGGTGTGCAGAGTTTTGAATGATTCCTTACTGAAGTGCCGAATCACTATTCTTAGGTTTGTCAGGCGCCCATATGCTGCAGCAGTTATTTGGTTGATGTGCGCCTAAGGAGATGTGCTCGGTGTTATACTCACCCTGAGATGATTTTCCTTGAGTGAGGTTTGTAGTCTTTGGTCCCCTAGCCTGTACTCTGTCTGCGGTCTACTTTGACCTTCCCCGATCTTCATGACTTTGCACTTGGTGGGGCTGAACTCCAGGATCCAGTTGTTGGACCAGGCTTGCATGTTATATTAGTAGTTTTATATTTAACTTTTCCTTGGATGTTGTGTGTGTTGTCTCTTAATGCCAAGAGTGCTGAGAACTGTACTCAGCCTCAGCCATTCCATTTCCTGGGCACTGTGATAATAGTGATGTGTGAGTCAAGTGTCTAGCTATGTGATGGTGACACCCAGTCAGGCCTTAAGTTGACTCCACCAGGACGTCGCCCAGACACGCCCCTCTAGCCTCCTTACTGCTGGAGGTGTTAAGGGTATTGGGAGGTGGTTGTGGTGTGGGGGTATGGCCCAGGCTCCTGCAACTACATATTCATTAAAAGTTTGAAATAAAAAAAATCACTGACGTGCCACATGGTATGGAGAAGGCACTAGGACACAGGAGTCCTCCCACAGTTACTAACACCACGGCAAAAAAAAAAAAAGCTTTAGACCAATAAAACTGTCGTTCCACATTATTAAAATCTTTCAAGAGGCTTTTAAGCAAGATTACCAAACACATGAAATCTGAAGAGTTGCACAAGCCAGGGCAGCATGTGTTTAGGTCGCTCCTGCCTCTCAACTACTGCACCACCACCTCATTAATCTTCCATGCATGGGAAGATAGGCAGGCGATGTAGCGTACCTTTGATATATCTTTAATGTGTTCCCAGTTTTTCTACAGTTACATAGACTTTGTTAAAGACTTATACGAATTTGACCATGGAATAATAACATATAAATTGCCTGCAACAGGATAGCTGGAAAAGTGGCCAGATGGAATTTGTATTTTATAGCAAATCGAACACCAATAATAAATAATAAACAAGTAAAACCAGAGGCTCAGTGAAAAGTTGTTCTCACGGCACAGTATTTGCTTCTTTTCTCTTTCTAATTCTTGTATCTCACATAGACAAACATAAATCATAGCACTGTTGAATATTTTGCAGATACTAGAATTTGTATGAGTGTCTTCCAGTGTTGACACGGTAAATCTCCAGGAATGTAAGGGTCTTAAGAGTGTTACAAGACTAGATTGTGTGTGTTCCAGTGTTGACACGGTAAATCTCCAGGAATGTAAGGGTCTTAAGAGTGTTACAACACTTGATTATGTGTTTTCCAGTGTTGACACGGTAAATCTCCAGGAATGTAAGGGTCTTAAGAGTGTTACAACACTAGATTGTGTGTGTTCCAGTGTTGACACGGTAAATCTCCAGGAATGTAAGGGTCTTAAGATTGTTACAACACTAGATTGTATGGAAATGTCGACGAGATATACATAATAAACACAAAATCACTAATTCCAAATTATGCAGACAGCGCGAAAAATGCGAGCAAGCTATACAAGATGCAGAACAACCACGGGGGTGGGGGTTGAATGATAGCTCTAGGCTTTTCATCAAGAGCTTGCAATGTTGCAGAAAAGACCTCTTTTTGCAACATTGCAAGCTCCTGATGTGTTGATTGCAACACGAGAGGCCTAGAGCTATCAGTTAACTCTCCCCGTGGTTGTTTTGCATACAATGTTTTGTCTGCACTGCAGACATGATAACTTAAAAAGCTGTGCAGACGAAACATCTGAACAAAGTTTCCGGTTACTGCTTTTGTGTTTTTATCAACCACGATAACAGTGGTATCGTAATCACAAGGAAATTGATAGATTGGCAGGCAGGATAACTAGAACCATCAAAACAAGAGATGTCAGGTCTGTGATGATCTTCAAGTGGCGTGTCTTCTAGAACACTGCTGCGCACTAACACCACCTTCTAGGTGAAATCTCAGGACTGGATAATATACACACAAACTTCACTGCCTGTATAAATTTAGTCACCAGAATTATTGAGAACACCTGGAGTCCCCTTTACTGTACTTCCTGGAATGTAGGCGATAAATGTACATCATAATCTACACTCTAAAAACTCTGGACGGACTTATTTCAAATCCACACATCAAAATTGATCTGCTAGCAAGAGGCTCTGCAGACGGCGTCAAATACTTCCAATGAAAAGCAGGATGCACTGAGTACACCCAGAGAACTTGATAAGTGTGAAGGGTCCTTGATAAGTGTGAAGGGTCCTTGATAAGTGTGAAGGGTCCTTGATAAGTGTGAAGGGTCCTTGATAAGTGTGAAGGGTCCTTGATAAGTGTGAAGGGTCCTTGATAAGTGTGAAGGGTCATGTAGAGAAGATTTACTGTTATGTACATCTTTTGTACAATATATTTATAATTTTAACAATTTATTACAATACTGATAAGTGGATGAGTAAGACACGTGTGGAAAACACATGTAAATAACACACTTGTCTCACTTATCCTTTACAGTAGTAGTAGTAGTAATTGTAGTAGTAGTAGAGTAGTAGTAATTGTAGTAGTAGTAGTAAATAGTAGTAGTAGTAGTAGTAATGTAGTAGTAGTAATTGTAGTAGTAGTAGAGTAATAGTAGTAGAAATGGTAGTAGTAGTAGTAATGGAGAGTAGAGTAGAATAGAGTAGTAATGGTAGTAGAGTAGAATGGTAGTAGTAGTAGTAAGTAGTAGTAAGTAATGGAGTAGTAGTAGTAATGGTAGTAGTAGTAAGTAATTGTAGTAGTAGTAGTAGTAATGGTAGTAGTAGTAATGGTAGTAGTAGTAGTAATGGTAGTAGTAGTAGTAATGGTAGTAGTAGGTTCGCCGGTTGTGTCCCGGTCCGGGTCTTTCCCAGATGGTGACCCAGCGACCATCTGCAGTCATGTTGATTCTGTAATATAGACACCAGAACCTAACTGCAGAATCCAATGATGTATAGAGCTGAAATACCTTCAGTGGGGGGGGGGAGGCGTTGATGTTGACAAAGAGCTCTTGATTAAAGGAACTGAAGCTTCCCTCAAATTGTAATTAAATCTCATTGCCTGCAATTTCCCAGGCGCTGTGACCCCTATGGGTTTAGCACTTCCCCATGAATATTTTAACTATAATGTTGAAATAAAACTTTTGGACGTTCGTTAGTTCATTAAATGTTCGTTAACAAGTGTGTTCGTTAACAAGTGTCTTCTGATACAGGTCTTTAAAACATGATGACCCTCCCCCCCACCTCTAGTGACACCTCAACGAGGGTCACTCATGTTTGGTGGCACTCTTAATAGGCCTATGAAGGAGACCTAGATGGGGACTCGAACCGAGTCACCATCTATTCTGTAACCATTCAGCCACGAGGGTTCAAATTTGTAGCACTTATTCTGCGTTTATACATTATGTACCAAGGAAGTTGTGGGGGTTGGGACGAGACAGTAGGGTAACAGTTGGTGGCCACCACCAGCAGCAACCAGGCGAGCACCAGACGAGCCTGGCACAAGGCCGGGCACTGGGAGTAGAACTCTGGGAACCCATCAGAGGTTAAGGTATATAACCAAGTCATAGAAGTGATGGTTGTAAAATTATCCTGGTTGTGATAATGCCAGTAGACTTATATATTTTTTTCTACAGCAAATGCTGTGAAAGTCAGAGAAAACGACGGAGTAGATAATGAGAACTTTCAGAACAAGAGAAATAATGTCAATGGTGACATTCAAACTACATTTTCTGGTTTAGAGTACTGTTCAGTGTTGACAGCACCGTTCAAGACAGAAGAGATGGTATAGTTGGAAAACAAGCAGAGTGCATTTACCGCCCGCATATAACCAATAAAGCATTTAAATTATTGGAACGCCTCACAAAACTGGAATTATACCCTCTGGAGCGTAGGAGACACAGATCGACAGACAGAGACAGACACAGACCTGATAATATACACAGATCCTGGAGCGCCTGGTCCCAAATCTGCATACTACCATATGGATATGGAAAGACGTGTAAAATAGACTGAGTGAAAAGCTGGGCCCAAGCAGGGCCACCAAGCAGGGCCACCAAGCAGGGCCACCAAGCAGGGCCACCAAGCAGGGCCACCATGATAGAACAGTGTCAACGTCAGGGGTTCAAGAAGACTTCATGGTTCCAACAGCAGATAAACATTGCCACAGTATGTATAGAAATGTTCAAGACGAAACTGGACCACTACCTCTGTCAAGTGCCACATTAACCAGGCTGTGATGGAGATGTGGGCCAGTGGGTCACCAACAGCAACAACCTGGTTGACCAGGCAACTATCAGGAAGGCCTGACCTTAACCTGGGCCGTGAGAGTAGGAGAACTTGGGAAAAGGTCAGTTATATTATTATTGATATATGTAGTATACTAAACCCATAAGAGTTATAGAACGCCCTGGTCTGCATTAGAGTTTAAGAGGAAGGTAGCTTTGACTCCTTGGATCAAGAGCGTACATTTTCACATTGGTATAGCAGAGGTGGTTGATGGCTGCCTTAAACCTACTTAAAGGTTATGTACAGCCCCAGGAATCACTCCATAGTTGAATAGTCCGGGTAGATGGCGTGATCAACCAGGCTATTATAGTGGTGGCCGTATGCGGTCCCTTGTATGCACCACAGCCCGGCTGATCAGGAAGTGAGGAACTTACCAAGTTTCCTCTAAGGGTTTGTTGGCAATTTCCCTTATATGTGAAGAGAGGTTGTTGAAGTGTTGATCACTTTACACTTGTGTTCTGTGCAACATTGATGTTCACGGAAGTTATTCTCTCTAAATTAAACCATGTAGAACACACAGCATTATGAGACTCTTTACTTGGTGTGTGTGTGTGTGTGTGTGTGTGTGTGTGGAGGGAGGGAGGGTGAAGGCAGCCAAACTGGGAAGACCCAAGGTGGCTGCCACCACTGTATCCTCAGACCCGCCCTCACCTTCTCTACCTTCGTTCTCTCTCTCGCTCTCTCTCTCTCTCTCTCTCTCTCTCTCTCTCTCTCTCTCTCTCTCTAAGACGCTGGGTCAGGAGCTAAGACTCAACCCTTGCAACCACAAATAGGTGAGTACACACACAAAACAAGACAAGTGTCTATCGACAGATACCTTTGACAAATAGTAACTGACACATGCACATACACGCACATGCGCGTACATTAATCTCAGAAGCAGAAACAACAGTGTAAGGTCATGCGTCACCCAGAGGTGCAAATATGCAAACTCTAAAAGCACGTCGAGCGTAGAAGAAATACACAGACAGGCTGAACAACAACGTAAGAATGACAGAATCAAGAGACAAATCTAAGTTGCTATACGGTAATGAGGGTGAAGAAGGAAGGAGGGGCAGGCAGTGTGCGAGGAGCCCAACACAAGGTTGAGGAAGGAATTCTCTGTGGAATCAGGAACATTGCCAAGGTCAAAGAGGCAGAGTGCACCACTGAGCACTGTACAGAATACACACAACACAAGGTAAGGTGAAACTACTGAGTCAGCTAGATAACTGGAAGCCACTGGGACCAGACTCTGTGGGTTCTCAGAAATGCAGCAGAACTGTGTGAACCACTAGCTAGGATCTTCCATAAGTCAGTTGAAATAGGACAGCTGCCAGAGATCTAAAAAGGAGCGAATATAACTCTGATTTTTTTATAAAAGGGCGGAGACAGGTAGCATTAAACTATAGGTCAGTGTCCCTGACATGCACGGGAAGGGTCTACCTGGAGGGCATTCCGGGGATCAACGCCCCCGCGGCCAGGTCCATGACCAGGCCTGGTGAATCACAGCCTGATCAACGAGGTTGTTACTGCTGGCCGCAACGTACGAACCACAGCCCGGCTGATCTGGCACTGACTTTAGGCATCTGTCCAGCTCCCTCTTGAAGACAACCAGGGGTCTATTGGTAATTCCCTTATGGCTGGTGGGAGGCTGTTGAGGGTGTGGAGAAGATTATCAGAAGAGTAGTGCAACACATGGAAAGTAGTTGCATTTATAAACAACCAGCACCGTTATAAAGGCAAGCTGAGCTCCAGCCCAGCTTGCCTGTCCGCCTCTAGCCTGAGGGTAACCACTGTGTTGACTCACGGTGCAAGCCCAGGGCACACGGGAGTCCGTGACGTCATGGCTAGCAAGAGAGCCTGACTATAAATGATATTTGAATTACCTAGTTACTAAGATACTACCCAAGTTTCACTATTGACAGCAGAACACGCACTATGGGTCAAGTAGTGCTGTTCAGCGTTCAATTAATTTTGCTAGTATGCAGGAAGACAGCTAATGGGAGAATTTAATTGTGAGAAATACCATATTTTCCGCCATATAAGGCGCGCCTTTTTTTTTTCCCCCCACACAGTTTTGGAAAATCATCCTGCGCCTTGTATGCTCAAGGTCAGGGTCAAGTGTAGACTCTGTTACAGTTTAGTGCAAAGTAAGAGGGTAATTAACCCTTGAATATGATCACTGATTTACCCTTATACTTCTGTCGTGCGCCTTATATGCCAGAAAATACAGTATGTACAAGAGTAGAGTATGGAGAGAGAGAGAGAGAGAGAGAGAGAGAGAGAGAGAGATGTATTTAACACACGTATGTAATTTTTTACAACACTACATTAAGTAGTTCATAATTTTTTTACATGTCGGGTGTGATAAATGATGAGGTGACACGAGAGGAAAGTCGTAATACAAGAGATACCAGAGTGTTGTAAATACTAAACTACATACATGAAACTGAGCTTAACAACACGCCAGCACAGCTGAGTCCCACACAACTAATACATCCTCTAGGAACTCAGACATCAACGGAGATCACAACTTAGAACGATGGGAGACCAGTGTACCTAGTTGGATGAATCTTCTTCAAGTCATCTGGTCGAGTGGTTTACGCACAAGCAATCAGCTGGTCACCTAGGTGTCTGACCCACCTCTGTTAAGAGGAATCAAGTCATGTTAACTGACAGTCGGGCACACACGTCTCACTGATAGCCTTTGTGTAGCTTGTGGCGTGCAGCTGACTCTAGAACAATTTTTAACTGTTTTCCAATGCTTTATCCTTTGTATGTGTTGTGGTTGTGATAATTGCCAGGAAGACCTTTGGGATTTCGGAGAAATTTTAGCAGAAACTTTAAATATTAATATTTTAGTTGTATTTCTAACTGATGCTGGTAATTTTAACTTACCACAAACAAATACTGTTTTATTTATGTTAGCAGTCCTGTTATTTTTTCTTGTGAGTTTAACTAAAGAGGGATTCAGGGGAGTCAGTTGCCCCGCAGCTTAGTCCCAGACCAGGCCACCCAGTGGATGGCATGATCAACCAAGCTGTCGGTGCTGGCTGACCAGGAACTAACGTGAACTTATCCTTCTTGAAGACAGCAAGGTGTCTGTTGGTTAATCCGCTATAGACGGCGGAGAGGCTGTTGAAAAGTGTTGCTTTATTGCTTGAACCCATGATTTTCATTGGAGGTATTTTGCACTGTCAAGCCTCTTACTTCCGTAGGGGTGATTGTGGTGTGTACATGTGTCCAATCCATTTGATTTGTTTATTGTCAGAAACGCTGAATGCTGTACACGGTCAAAGCCCTTTTTCAGATTATAAAACTACCTATCCTTACCTTTCACCACGACCCAGCACTAATTACTACCACACCACTATTCCCACCCATCCAAAACCTCCCCCCTCCCACACACCACTCCACACCCCAAATCCTTCCCACCCCATCCCACAACACCACTCCCACCTTTCCCACCTCCCACAACACCACTCCCACCTGTTCCCCACCTCCCCAACCACTCCCACCTGTTCCCAACCACCACTCCACTGTTCCCATCCCACAACACCCACCTGTTCCCCATCCCACAACACTCCCACCTGTTCCCCACCCCATCCTCACACAACTCCCACCTGTTCCCCATCCCACGACACCACTCCCACCTGTTCCCCACCTCATCTCGCCACACCACTCCCACCTGTTCACCACCTCATCTCGCCACACCACTCCCACCTGTTCACCACCCCATCCTACCACACCACTCCCACCTGTTCCCCACCCAATCCTACCACACCACTCCCACCTGTTCCCAACCCCATCCACCACACCACTCCCACCTGTTCCCACCCATCCCACAACACCACTCCCACCTATTCCCCACCCCATCCCACAACACCACTCCCACCCCATCCCACAACACCACTCCCACCTGTTCCCCATCCCACAACACTCCCACCTGTTCCCCACCCCATCCTACCACACAACTCCCACCTGTTCCCCATCCCGACACCACTCCCACCTGTTCCCCATCCCAACACCACTCCCACCTGTTCCCCACCCCATCTCCCACACCACTCCCACCTGTTCCCCACCCCATCCTACCACACCACTCCCACCTGTTCCCCATCCCACCACACCACTCCCACCTGTTCCCCATCCCACGACACCACTCCCACCTGTTCCCCATCCCACCACACCACTCCCACCTGTTCCCCACCCCATCTCGACACCACTCCCACCTGTTCCCCACCCCATCTCGCCACACCACTCCCACCTGTTCCCCACCCCATCCTACCACACCACTCCCACCTGTTCCCCATCCCACCACACCACTCCCACCTGTTCCCCACCCCATCTCACCACACCACTCCCACCTGTTCCCCACAACCCACATTATCTGTATCACACCCTCCTCCCTGGATAAGCAACACCCACACACAGGTGTGCGTCTCTCACTGTATATACGCTGAGAGCTTAATTTAATCTGTTAGTTAAACCATCTCTCTTACCAAGCTCCTATATATAGTGTGATTTTTATGTATATATAATTGAAAAGTACATCCACAATTAATAGGACGTGGAAAGGCCTTCACAGTACGTGGTATTCAATTTTCATCGTCGTGGTAAGCGCCTCCTCCTCTGTGTGGGTTATTTGTGTATTGTTCGTCACTGTACTGTGACTTTGTTCTTTATAGAACATCTTCTTTATACAATGGTACAGTAACATTCACCTACATGTTTAAGTAAGTACCTGATATCGTTAAAAGATGCATCAACCAGAAGGACAACCTCAGACCTATACCACCTACCCGAAGATGCCTTCAGAAGACTCAAGAACGGATCCTCAACCATGAGTCTATCGTAAGTTACCAGATCAACACACCATTACATCAGTAGACCCCTTCAAGAGGGAGCTGGAGAGATACCTATCCAATCAGTTGGGCTGTAGTTCGTACATTGGACTACATGCGGCCAGCAGTAACTGCCTGATTGATCAGGCCCTGACCACAGGGAGGTCTGGTCAAGGACTGGGCCGCGGGGGCGTTGACCACCGAAACACCCTCCAGGTAGACCAATGCCTGTTGAAACACCTGCCCGAGCTCTAGTGTTGCTTGTCACCACCATCACTGTCTACCTAATGTTGTGTTGCTCTCCTCTTCTGCCATCAACGTTATGTTGCCGGGTTCAACCCCCGGCAACCTTTCTACAACCACACACACTTCAGTGTTATTCTTCCTCTCTCGTCACTTCCCCGCTCTCTCTTTGAGGGGTGAGAGGCGGGACTGTGACCTGTTGTGATGTGACCTGTATTGTGGTGTGACCTGTTGTGTAACCTGTGTTGTGGTCTGATCTATGTTGTGATGGCGTGACCTGTATTGTGTGACCTGTGTTGTCACATGGGTGAGGGGCGGGAGTGTGGTGGTGGTGGTGGGTGAGGGGCGGGAGTGTGGTGGTGGTGGTGGGTGAGGGGCGGGAGTGGTTGTGGGTGAGGGGCGGGTGTGGTGGTAGTGGGTGAGGGGCGGGGGTGTGGTGGTGGTGGGTGAGGGGCGGGGGCGTGGTGGTGATGGGTGAGGGGCGGGCGTAGGAGTGGGTTACCTTTATCAACATATTGTCATTAAGTGAGCGTAAATGTAACCCACCCTCAACCCACCCTTTCAAAGGTTACATGTTATTCTTCTCAGTCACCTTACCCACGCCCACAGTAACCATTGTCACACCCATTGTAACATTACTCACGCCCACTGTCACTTCACCCACACCTCACCCACGCCCACAATCACCTTACCCACGTCCACAGTAATGTTACTCATGGCTGCATCACACAGGGTGGGTTGTGGTAATATTTTATTCATAACTGTAGCACTAAGGTGGGTTCAACGGTGGGTTGCACAGTGGGGTTGCAGGATGGGTTGCACAGTGGGGTTGCAGGGTGGTTGCACAGTGGGGTTGCAGGGTAGGTTGAACAGTGGGGTTGCAGGATGGGTTGAAGGGTGGGTTGCAGGGTGGGTTGCAGGGTGGGTTGCAGGGTGGGTTCACGCCTGCTGGTCCGTCATTCTTGTTAATCTCTAAGGACTGACCCTGGCATATTAAAGGTGGGCTGGGGGGGGTTGAGAAGTGGGGAGGTTCCATGGTGGGTGGGAAAATGGGTGGGCTGGTAAGTGGGTGGGCGGGCGTGTGGGCGGGGCAGTGGACCAGTTATGCATTAGGGTGTAACGTTCATATGTACGTATTTAACATTTATCTGTACGTTCTTAACATTTATCTGTACGTTATTACTGTTGATTTGTACGTTATTATTGTTGATTTGTACGATATTGCTGTTAATCTGTACGTTATTACTATTGATCTGTACGTTATTACTGTTGATATGTACGTTATTACTGTTGATATGTACGTTATTACTGTTGATATGTACATTATTACTGTTGATCTGTACATTATTCTTAATCTGTACGTTATTGAGGTTTCCTTGTACGTTATTGTTTTTCTGTACGTTACCAAGGCACAGGTGTTGTTAAATATTTCAGTAATACAGTTACTCACTATGAGCGTGATACAGGTGTTGTTATTTACCATGTACGTTGTTTATGTGCTCACTTAGTTGTGGTTGCAGGGGTCGAGTCACAGCTGCGTGTTATCAAGTACAGTGTTGTCAGCAGAGGCTGCTGGGTAATATGATCACCTACAGTGTAGTACGAAGGACCGACAGTGTGAGTAAAGACGCATGCGCAGTATAAGTGTTTAAATAATGAAAATTATCGCCACAAATGACTTCTTAAGAAGCCATTCGTGGCTGAATATTTCATAATATTACGCATGTATCTTTTTCTCAGAGGCTGTGATGGATATGTGGGTCAGCGGACCTCCAGCAGCAACAGCCTGGTTGACCAGGCAAGCACCAGACGAGCCTGACCCATGGCCGGGCTCAGGAAGTAGAAAGACTCTTGGAACTCATCAGAGGTGGAGTTAAAAGGTATAAAATACCGACAAATAAAGGATCGCATTATACTGTATTGATCATCATATAAGTAAGACCCACGTCAGGAAACACTTGCTCTCTTTCCTGACAAACCTTACCATCCCTAGCTTGCATTAGTGTTTATTTTTTCACTCATCAAAGGTATATCAAAGGTATATACAAGATATATACTTGTATACCAAGTGCGGGTGAGGTGGAGTCTTCTGGCCTCTTGCCAACACGACCCTCAAGCAACTCTTCTCATTCAGTTGGTCACCTGAGGCTGAGCAACACGTTGTGCACAGAAACCAGATTATCTCAAAACACTGATACACACGCAAACTTTAGTTCACACTCGTGTGTGGACTGTGTCTGAGAGACTTGGTCGTGTGTGGACTGTGTCTGAGAGACTTGGTCGTGTGTGGACTGTGTCTGAGAGACTTGGTCGTGTGTGGACTGTGTCTGAGAGACTTGGTCGTGTGTGGACTGTGTCTGAGAGACTTGGTCGTGTGTGGACTGTGTCTGAGAGACTTGGTCGTGTGTGGACTGTGTCTGAGAGACTTGGTCGTGTGTGTGGACTGTGTCTGAGAGACTTGGTCGTGTGTGTGGACTGTGTCTGAGAGACTTGGTCGTGTGTGGACTGTGTCTGAGAGACTTGGTCGTGTGTGTGGACTGTGTCTGAGAGACTTGGTCGTGTGTGTGGACTGTGTCTGAGAGACTTGGTCGTGTGTGTGGACTGTGTCTGAGAGACTTGGTCGTGTGTGTGGACTGTGTCTGAGAGACTTGGTCGTGTGTGTGGACTGTGTCTGAGAGACTTGGTCGTGTGTGTGGACTGTGTCTGAGAGCTTGGTCGTGTGGACTGTGTCTGAGGCTTGGTCGTGTGGACTGTGTCTGAGAGACTTGGTCGTGTGTGGACTGTGTCTGAGAGACTTGGTCGTGTGTGGACTGTGTCTGAGAGACTTGGTCGTGTGGACTGTGTCTGAGGACTTGTGTGTGTGGACTGTGTCTGAGAGACTTGGTCGTGTGTGGACTGTGTCTGAGAGACTTGGTCGTGTGGACTGGTCTGAGAACTGGTCGTGTGTGACTGTCTGAGAGACTTGGCGTGTGTGGACTGTGTCTGAGACTTGGTCGGTGTACTGTGTCTGAGACTTGGTCGTGTAGACTGTGTCTGAGACTTGGTCGTGTGTGGACTGTGTCTGAGACTTGGTCGTGTGTTGACTGTGTCTGAGACTGGTCGTGTGTGGACTGTGCTGAAGACTTGGTCGTGTGTGGACTGTCTGAGAGACTTGTCGTGTGTGGACTGTGTCTGAGACTTGGTCGTGTGTGGACTGTCTGAGACTTGGTCTGTGTGGACTTGTCTGAGACTGGTCGTGTGTGGACTTGTCTGAGAGACTTGGTCGTGTGTGGACTGTTCTGGAGACTTGGTCGTGTGTGTGGACTGTGTCTGAGAGCCTTGGTTGTGTGTGGACTGTGTCTGAGAGACTTGTCGTGTGTGGACTGTGTCTGAGAGACTTGTCGTGTGTGTGGACTGTGTCTGAGAGACTTGGTCTGTGTGGGACTTTTCTGAGAGACTTGGTTGTGTGTGGACTGTGCTGAGAGACTTGGTCGGTGTGGACGTGTCTGAGAGACTTGGTGTGTGTGGACTGTGTCTGAAGCCCTTGGTTGTGTGTGACTGTGTCTGAGAGCCTGTTGTGTGTGGGTGTCGAGATGGTTGTGTGTGGACTGTGTCTGAGAGACTTGTGTGTGTACCATCACGTGTGTGGACTTCCATTTTCGGTAATGTTGGGTGCGGACTGGGGTGGCATTTAACGAGGGTGTTGACGTAGATAATTATGGCAGATTCAGTTATCTCAGACTTCATGCTAGTTGTCTTGCTCACCATCAACTATCAATTCTTACATTGTAGAAAAGTTGACTTAGTTTCTGCACCTTATGTTGCGAGAGTGCATGCTAGGTTGTGTGAAGTTTCTGCACCTTATGTTGCGAGAGTGCATGCTAGGTTGTGTGAAGTTTCTGCACCTTATGGTGCGGGGTGCATGCTAGGTTGTGTGAAGTTTCTGCACCTTATGTTGCGAGAGTGCATGCTAGGTTGTGTGAAGTTTCTGCACCTTATGTTGCGAGTGCATGCTAGGTTGTGTGAAGTTTCTGCACCTTATGTTGCGAGAGTGCATGCTAGGTTGTGTGAAGTTTCTGCACCTTATGTTGCGAGAGTGCATGCTAGGTTGTGTGAAGTTTCTGCACCTTATGTTGCGAGAGTGCATGCTAGGTTGTGTGAAGTTTCTGCACCTTATGTTGCGAGAGTGCATGCTAGGTTGTGTGAAGTTTCTGCACCTTATGTTGCGAGAGTGCATGCTAGGTTGTGTGAAGTTTCTCCACCTTATGTTGCGAGAGTGCATACTAGGTTGTGTGAAGTTTCTGCACCTTATGTTGCGAGAGTGCATGCTAGGTTGTGTGAAGTTTCTGCACCTTATGTTGCGAGAGTGCATACTAGGTTGTGTGAAGTTTCTCCACGTTGTTATGTTTTCGAGAGAATGATGTAAAGGCTTAGAATACCGACAATTTAAAGAATGAGAAACTTGTGCAACATTTGGAAATCTTCATTCTTGGTTGTGAATTGTTTTTTAAACTTAGCCACGAGGATTCAGTTTGGTGTTCAGGGATACGTTGATGTGTGTAGATGCTATATAAAAGAACACTGTCGTATGATGCTTTGTAATTATGAGTTTTACTCGTCATTTATTGAGCCACTTTGTAATATGTACCAAGGATCAGTTGATGGTAATATGTACAAGGATCAGTTGATGGTAATATGTACAAGGATCAGTTGATGGTAATATGTACCAAGGATCAGTTGATGGTAATATGTACAAGGATCAGTTATGGTAGGATCAGTTGATGACTAGATCATGATGTCAGTACAAGGTTTCTTGACCATCAAGTGATTCTTGTCCACAAGTGATTCTTGTACCATCAAGTGATTCTTGTACCATCAAGTGATTCTTGTACCATCAGGTGATTCTTGTACCATCAGGTGATTCTTGTACCATCAGGTGATTCTTGTACCACCAGGTGATTCTTGTACCACCAAGTAATTCTTGTACCACTAGGTGATTCTTGTACCATCAAGTGATTCTTGTACCACCAGGTGATTCTTGTACCATCAAGTGATTCTTGTACCAACAAGTGATTCTTGTACCACCAAGTGATTCTTGTACCACCAAGTGATTCTTGTACCACCAAGTGATTCTTGTACCACCAAGTGATTCTTGTACCACCAAGTGATTCTTGTACCACCAAGTGATTCTTGTACCACCAAGTGATTCTTGTACCACCAAGTGATTCTTGTACCACCAAGTGATTCTTGTACCACCAAGTGATTCTTGTACCATCAAGTGATTCTTGTACCACCAAGTGATTCTTGTACCACCAAGTGATTCTTGTACCACCAAGTGATTCTTGTACCATCAAGTGATTCTTGTACCATCAAGTAATTCTTGTACCATCAAGTAATTCTTGTACCACAAGTGATTCTTGTACCATCAAGTGATTCTTGTACCATCAAGTAATTCTTGTACCATCAAGTAATTCTTGTACCATCAAGTAATTCTTGTACCACCAGGTGATTCTTGTACCATCAGGTAATTCTTGTACCACCAGGTAATTCTTGTACCATCAAGTAATTCTTGTACCACCAGGTAATTCTTGTACCATCAAGTAATTCTTGTACCACCAGGTAATTCTTGTACCATCAAGTAATTCTTGTACCATCAAGTAATTCTTGTACCACCAGGTAATTCTTGTACCATCAAGTAATTCTTGTACCACCAGGTAACTTCCTTGTCCTTTTCTCCTGTCCTCTAGTTTTCTCCTGCCCCTCTAGTACTCTTCCTCCTGTCCCCTCTAGTACTCTTCCTCCTGTCCCCCTCTAGTACTCTTCCTCTTCCTGTCCCCCTCTAGTACTCTTCCTCCTGTCCCCTCTAGTACTCTTCCTCCTGTCCCCTCTAGTACTCTTCCTCCTGTCCCCTCTAGTACTCTTCCTCCTGTCCCCTCTAGTACTCTTCCTCCTGTCCCCTCTAGTACTCTTCCTCCTGCCCCTCTAGTACTCTTCCTCCTGTCCCCTCTAGTACTCTTCCTCCTGTCCCCTCTAGTACTCTTCCTCCTGCCCTCTATACTTTCCTCCTGTCCCCTCTAGTACTCTTCCTCCTGTCCCCTCTAGTACTCTTCCTCCTGTCCCCTCTAGTACTCTTCCTCCTGTCCCCTCTAGTACTCTTCCTCCTGCCCCTCTACTACTCTTCCTCCTGTCCCCTCTAGTACTCTTCCTCCTGTCCCCTCTAGTACTCTTCCTCCTGTCCCCTCTAGTACTCTTCCTCCTGTCCCCTCTAGTACTCTTCCTCCTGCCCCTCTAGTACTCTTCCTCCTGCCCCTCTAGTACTCTTCCTCCTGCCCCTCTAGTGTCGTGTCAGTATCATATATACACTTGTGTAGTGTATCTTTCCTTTTATACAGCTGGTCCCTTTGCGTGTGACGTCACGGTACCCGCTGACGTCAGAGGCTCAGCGCATGTGCACAGCCTCTCATAGGCACTCTCCCTCACTAACGTTAGACCTACAGGCGAGACAGACGGGTGGCTGGACTCTCCTTCACTTACTGTAAATATACCGTAACCATCCAACAAGGAGTATCTTTGACCTCCTATATATCTCTCCCAAGACCCACGCGACACTAGTACTCTTCCTCCTGCCCCTCTAGTACTCTTCCTCCTGTCCCCTCTAGTACTCTTCCTCCTGTCCCCTCTAGTCCTCTTCCTCCTGTCCCCTCTAGTACTCTTCCTCCTGTCCCCTCTAGTACTCTTCCTCCTGTCCCCTCTAGTTTTTTTTTTTTTTTTTTTTTTTTTTTTTTTTTTTTTTTTTTTTTTTTTTTTTTTTTTTTTTTTTTTTTTTTTTTTTTTTTTTTTTTTTTTTTTTTTTTTTTTTTTTTTTTTTTTTTTTTTTTTTTTTTCCTTCTAGTAACTTCCTCCTCCCGGCTCTAGTCCTTCTTCCTCCAGATCCCCCCTAGTCCTCTTCCTCCTGTCCCCTCTAGTCCTCTTCCTCCTGTCCCTTCTAGTCCTCTTCCTCCTGTCCCCTCTAGTCCTCTTCCTCCTGTCCCCTCTAGTACTCTTCCTCCTGCCCTCTAGTACTCTTCTTCCTGCACCTCCAGTCTTTCCAGTTCCTCCACAAATGTCAGGCAGGCACTGGATGGTTCAGCAACACTTGTTTAGTGAAGATGGTTATGCATCGATGTGTAAATTCCTTTCTTATACCTTACCTTTGATATACCTTTGAAGAGTTTCGAGAGTATCTACTCTCTGAGCCCGGCCATGGGCCAGGCTCGTCTGGTGCTTGCCTGGTCAACCAGGCTGTTGCTGCTGGAGGCCCGCTGCCCCACATATCCATCACAGCCTGATTGATCTGGCACCTTGTTAATGGAACGTTGTAGCAGAGGCAGGGTGGCCCTCCAGCTGGAAGACTCTCTTTCTTCAAGGAGTGACCTGCAAGATCTAGCAGCTGTAAGACTATCTTCCAGTAGTGACCTGCAAGATCTTTCAGCATCTTCCAGTAGTGACCTGCAAGATCTTTCAGCATCTTCCAGTAGTGACCTAGATCTTTCAGCATCTTCCAGTAGTGACCTGCAAGATCTTTCAGCATCTTCCAGTAGTGACCTGCAAGATCTTTCAGCATCTTCCAGTAGTGGCCTAGATCTTTCAGCATCTTCCAGTAGTGACCTGCAAGATCTTTCAGCATCTTCCAGTAGTGACCTGCAAGATCTTCCAGCATCTTCCAGTAGTGACCTGCAAGATCTTCCAGCAACTGTAAGATCCTAATACTTCCAGTAGTACTATGTACTCAGGTGTACTCTTCAGTTGTATTCGCCCGTGTTTGGTAACTGGTGTGTCACCAATGTGACTTTTAACTGGTGTGTCACCAATGTGACTTTTAACTGGTGTGTCACCAATGTGACTTTTAAATGGTGTGTTACCAATGTGACTGGTAACTGGTGTGTCACCATTTTGACTGGTAACTGGTGTGTCACCATTGTGACTGGTAACTGGTGTCACCATTGTGACTGGTAACTGGCGTGTCACCATTATGACTGGTAACTGGTGTCACCACTATGACTGGTAATGGTGTTCACCATATTGACTGGTAACTGCGTGTCATCACATTGTGACTGGTATCAAGTCATCACATGATGGCATCGTCATCACTGTGACTGGTAACAGTCATCCAGTGAGAACTCGTCATCACAGTGACTGGTAACATCACCAGTCATCACAGTGACTGGAACATCACATCATCACAGTGAGTAACATCACCAGTCATCACAGTGACTGGAAACAGTCATCACACGATCACCAGTCCAGTGACTGGAATCACCAGTCATCACAGTGACTGGAACATCACAGTCATCACAGTGACTGGAACATCCCAGTCATCACAGTGACTGGCAACATCACCAGTCATCACAGTGACTGGCAACATCACCAGTCATCACAGTGACTGGCAACATCACCAGTCATCACAGTGACTGGCAACATCACCAGTCATCACAGTGACTGGCAACATCACCAGTCATCACAGTGACTGGCAACATCACCAGTCATCACAGTGACTGGCAACATCACCAGTCATCACAGTGACTGGTAAAATCACCAGTCATCACAGTGACTGGTAACATCACCAGTCATCACAGTGACTGGCAACATCACCAGTCATCACAGTGACTGGCACATACTCAGTCATCACAGTGACTGGCAACATGTCACAGTGTGCAATCCGTCATCACGTGACGCAATCCAGTCACAGTGACGCAATCCCATCATCCGGACTGCATACTCACAGTGAGGAATCAGTATCACGGACGGCAATCCAGTCATCACAGTGATGGCAATCAGTCATCACGTGACGCATCACCAGTCATCGTGACGCAATCACCGTCATCACGACGAACCCAGTCATCACAGTACCAACAGTCAAAGGACGCATATATAATCAATCATATGACGGAAAAGTAGGACGCAACAACAGCACGGATGCCTCTCATACAGTACGAACAGATCACGACTGATCACAGATCAATCATCACATGGCATCACAGTGACTGATGGCAACATCACCAGCATCACGTGACTGGCAACATCACCAGTCATCACAGTGACTGGCAACATCACCAGTCATCAGTGATGGCAACATCACCAGTCATCACAGTAGACTCGCATAACAGCTGCATCATCAAAGTGACTGGCACATCACCAGTCATCACAGTGACTGGCACATCACCAGTCATCACAGTGACTGGAAACCAGTCATCACAGGACTGGCAACATCACCAGTCATCACAGTGACTGGAAATCACAGTCATCACAGTGACTGGCAACATCACCAGTCAGACTTAAGTCTGAGCTGCAGGAATTATATAAATACTGCAACACTGGACAATAAATGACTGGATGAAGGGATTTAAGAGAATTAGAGGAAGCAGAGCAGACCACGAGATTAGCCTCTGCATTATAGAAAATGGGATTACAAGATAACACTGACTGAGGACATTTATTTTCTCAGATGCTGAGAACAATTTCAGAGTAAAAAAAAAAAAATAATGAGAAAGGATGAGAAAGGTTTGTGTGTGTTCTATATGTTATGTGAAAACATATTTGTTTTGCAATGGGTGAGCTCCAGCTCTAGGTCCTGCCTTTTTTGAGTGACTTTATTGAACCCTCCTGGTATATAATTTGAACCCTCTGCATGGAGTTGACTTCTGCTGTGTCATTCCACTTCTGCACACTCTTATTATTAAGAAATGCTTGTCAGTATTTCTCTGGCTCATTCGGGTGTAATTTACAAACATTTCTCAGGTTTGCAGATACATGGTATATACAACTGAGACACGGGAATAAGACACAAATGTATACTCAATCATGTACTCTCTGCTCAGGTATCTCTCTTTGTGACTTGATAAACCCCACTGTGTGGGCGAAACCTAGTTAATAAATGATTGCATTATACTGCATTTCTTTTTCCACGTGTCAATTTTCTTATGTTTTTACTAAAGATGTTATCATATCCTGTTCGTATTCCGTGAATTATTTTGTGTATCATGGTTATATTCTTGTTGTTTGCTCCTCCACTGGTACAACCCCTGGTTGTTTGCTCCTCCACTGGTACAACCCCTGGTTGTTTGCTCCTCCACTGGTACAACCCCTGGTTGTTGTTTGCTCCTCCACTGGTACAACCCCTGGTTGTTGTTTGCTCCTCCACTGGTACAACCCCTGGTTGTTGTTTGCTCCTCCACTGGTACAACCCCTGGTTCTTGCTTCCTTCCTATCTCATTCCCTTCATCCCAGACACCAATCTTGATGATTTTCTTTGTAGCGTCTCAAGCTTCACTGTGGTTTACTGGGTGTGGGTTGCCCACTGCTGCTGCAGACTCGAGGAACAGTCATATGGATGATATATAGTGTATCATGGACGATTTTTTCTCTGTACTCCTGAATTCCAGTCTTATGTTAGCAGTGTTTGGCTGTGCTGCTCCCATTACTCTGGCTGTCTGCAAGAAGCAACTGGACAAGTTCCTCAAATCAGTTCCTGACCTGCTGCGGTTCATATGTCAAGACTGCGTGAGGACAGTAGTACCAGCCTGGTTGATCAGGCTTTGATCCACCAGGAGGCCTGGTGTGGGACCGGGCCGCAGGGGCGTTGACCCCCCCCGGAAATATCGTTTAGGTTTGTATGGTGATCAAGACAGATGTTGGATATTTCCAGCATTATTTTTCACTGAGTTTGCCTTGTCTCCCCGGCTCATAAGTTGTGTGTGGGGAGGGGAGGAGTAAGGGGAAGGGGAGAGGGGTGAGAGTAGGGGAGTGAGAAAGTAAACATGATCAGAGGGACCTCTTTGGGCGTATTCAAAAGTCCTTGTATGTATTTGGTCGTGGGCGTGGGCGTGCAGGGAGTGATGGTGGGAATTGTGGTGGTGGCGGGGGTAGTGGTAGTGATAGTTGTGGTAGTGATGTGGGTGGTGCTTTGTTTGAGGGTGGGGGCTGGATGGGCAGGGTAAGGAGAATTTTGGTGGGCGCCATCGTGGGCGGATGAGGAAATTTAGGACCTACCTCTTCATGGTCGACCATCATACTGTCTAGCACCAACACCCATCACTACGTACACACACACTCTCTCTCTCTCTCACACGCACTCTCTCTATATCTCTCTCTCTATCTCTCAGACTCGCGCACACTCACACGCACACACTCTCTCTCTCTCTCTCTCTCTATCTATCTATCTCTATCTCTCTCACACGAACACTTTTTTCTTCTCTATCTCTCTCTCTCTCTCTCTCTCTCTCTCTCTCTCACACACACACACACACTCTCTCCACTAAAAAGAGTGGATGTAATAGTATGCCAAGAGGCAAAAGATGGAAGGAATTGAGGAAATAAAAGGAAGAAAGAGTCAGAAACGAAGACGCAAGAATAAGAAGGGAAGCTGAAAGACAGTTTGAAAATATAAATACAAAGTTTATTTGAACATGACACAATGTTTATAGAGAAATGGTTGACACTTGAGGTCATAAACGGGGTCGCGGGGGCGTTGACCCCCGAAACACCCTCCAGGTATGTTATGCAGAGCAAAATGATTTATCAAAGAGTAAAACAGAACCAAAGTTACTCCACAGCCACGTAAAGACTGTAAAGGTGATAAAGGTGAAGAGGGAGAGTGAGAGAAACATGTGAAGAACTTAGGACAATATTCAAAGTGATCTTCACAGAAGGAAGAAGAGTTTCCACAAGACACTGTTTGGGGATGCAAAATCCATCTTATTAGTCTGTGACAGTCACGAAAACAGACAGGGCGGGGCAGACTGCGTCTTCCTGGTATTAATGGTAGAATTTCCGACACAATGTTAGGTTAATGGACACAGATGCAACTAATGTGACGTTTTATTGTGGCAACGTTTCGCTCTCCAGGAGCTTTGTCAAGCCGTGACAATAACTGCTACCACTACTACTACCATCTGTCTTTCATAGCCGGGGATTCGAACCCATGTCGTTTTGGCCCGCCTCATGGTGAGCGAAAATCACATGACGCTCTAACGCACAGGACCATTCAGTTCTACATGAATCAGGCACCCAGCAGAGCTAGGTGTTTTACCTTGATCTGAGGACATACGGTGGTGTGGATGCACTAATTGAATTGAACAACTATCTAAAATCTTCGGAAAATTAATTCACAAACAAGTCTACTCCTGCTTATTATCCCACAAGATACTAAACCCGTCAGTTTGGATTCAGACCGAAGTACTAATGATGCAATTATACATATGCTCGGAAAAACGAACTCTCCCTGGGACTTTTCATAGACTTACGAAAAGCTTTTGAAACAGTTGACCTTGACCTATTGCTCCAAAAGCTAGAACATTACGGGGTCAGAGGACACTCTCTCAATTACCTAAAATCTTATTTTAGCAATAGAAACCAGTATGTATACACAAATGGAGTTAACTCCACTACTCAACCTGTTCTTGTTGGGGCCCCACAGGGGAGTGCCCTTGGCCCACTTCTCTTTCTCATTTACGTCAATGGTCTACCAAACGCATCTAAAACTCCTTAAACCCATATTATTTGCAGATGACACTACTTATGTCTTCTCTCACCCAAACCCAGCCATACTAACACTGTAAATACCGAACTACTAAAAATATCTACTTGAATGACTACCAACAAACTTACTCTCAATATAGACAAAACCTTCTTCATGCTGTTTGGAAACAAGAGCTTCCAATGTACAGGTAAATATAATGATAAATGGTTGACCCATTTCTAGACTCAGAGGACAAATTTCTGTGTCTCCAACTTGACTGTGGTCTCAAATTCTAGACACACATACAGCAAATATCCAAGAAAGTCTCCAAAACAGTAGACATCCTATCAAAGATACGGTACTATGTACCCCAATCAGCTCTTCTAGCTCTGTGTCACTCTCTCATTTACCCTTACCTCACATATGGTATTTGTGCATGGGGCTCAACCACAGCAAATCACCTTAAGCCTTTAATAACCCAACAAAAATCTGCAGTGCGGTTGATTACCAACTCCTGCACTAGACAACACACTCCACCGCTTTTCAAGAGTTTTAACTTTCTTAATATACAAAACATCCACACTTATTATTGTGCCTACTACATACACAGAACACTACACTCAAATATAAACCCTCCTCTCAAACTCCTCCTTGATAACTATAACAGAACACACAGCCATAATACAAGACACAAATCACTCTACGATATCTCTCTTGTCCATCTCTCCCTGTGCAAAAATGCTATGCATGTAAAGGGCCAGAAGATCTGGAACACACTAAAGAACCCCTGCTGCCTGCAAATCAATTTAAGGTCCTACTTAGAAATCACCTCATCACCCAAAATTAACCAGACAAACATTTTACTTAATACCTACCAGTTACTCAAAAGTTATTCAAAAAACTTCTATATAAGTTAAGACTGCTCAACTTAAACTTAATTCAACTTCATTACTATATATTGTGCTAATGATTGCTCAACCATATACTCATTACTTCAAAATTAGGATGCTTAAATTTCATTGTCTTAAATATTACTAAATTGAAATAATTTCATATTGTAAATTGTTTTAAATTGTTCCATTGTAATAATTCCATATTGTAAATTAATTTAACTTGTACCATTGTTTGTAATGTAATTTTTATAAACTAATTTTAAAACTGTAATTATTCACTACTGAACTTCTCTACTAGACTTATTAAAGCCTGATAGCATTACCTATTACAACTTAATTCTCTTGTACTCACTGTAACTCATCAAACATCCATATAATGATCTGTCAGTGCCTTTCTAATCTTAAGTTACTATTAAGTTTGCCTGAAATGCTCTGCATACAAAGGGGCTTTTGGCATGTACCCCCAACTATTATATTTCCTTGTATAACTACGTATCATGTCAAAATGAACTTCCTATTTTTATAGCCAGAATTTTCTAAACAAAAGATGCTAAGCCAATGATTCTCTTTAAGTCACTTGTTCTCTCTAGTGGAAAATTGCTCTAATTTTAGAGCCCATAAACTTTGTCAAGCATCTCAATTACTGGGAATGTTTAAAGTTCTTTGAACTGTACTCCTTGGAACATAGGCGAGAAAAATAAGTTACTCAACGAGTGACACTCAAACCCATGGCAGGCGAGTCCTAACACTCGCAGGCCTGTGACTTTAGAGGTCACTTGCCATGGGTTCGATCCCCACCCGTTCTATACAATACCGACAAGATAAAGAATAAGACGCATGTGCAACATCTGGGTATCTATATTATAGACGTTTCGCCCTCCAGCGGCTTTATCAATACAAATTCAAGGACATAATTGGAGGACAGAACTATATACAATCGTGTTATTACGATTTCCTGAGTCATGGAGAGAAGATGCCTCATAATCTATACCTGGAAAATTCTAAAGGGATCGGTCCCAAATCTGCACAGAAATAATTTCCTATGAAGGCAAGAGACTTGGCAGACATTGCAAATATCCCACTGAACAGCAGGAGTGCCGTGAGTACTCTAAAGATGTAATTCGTCAGGTGTGTAGAGACCAAGAGTTAGGTACCCTCCCTTTATACGTAAGGGGTATTACCAACAATCTCCTGGCTGTCTTCAAAGGGGAACTGTATAAGTTCAAGTCAATTCTTGATCAACTGGGCTAAGGTGCATACATTGGACTATGTGCAGCTATCACCAACAGTCCGGTTGAACAGGTCAGGCACTAGAAAGCTTAGTCTGGAAGCACCTCGGGGTTCGTTGATCTCTGGATGCATCCTTGAGGTATCACAGGAGGAAACATCGCCACTTTAAAGGCTGGTGTCCGAGGTAGACGGTGACTATCACTGTGTTTTACCACGCTCAAGTCACTCCTTGAGCTCAGCTACGGTCCGCAATTTTGTATTATTCTGCGTCATGTAATTGACATGAGGTTAAGATAAATTTTCTGATCGTGAGTGGATTTGGGATTTGGCTGTGAGTGACGTAAGAGAACGGTAATGTTTGTAAGGCTGCCTGGTAAATTGAACGTGGTGTGCCACGCATACTGAGGTGAAAGCAGTCGAAGGAAAGACTATTGTGAAGAATTAGACACATGTACTACATCTGGGTATCTTGTAGATGTTTCACCATCCAGTGGCTTATCAATACAAGGACATAATGTAGAAATATATAGAGCAGAGAGTGGAAGACGAGGTAGGCAGCCTGGGAGCAGGTGATGACCACCATAGTCTTGAAGAATCTGAAACACAGGCAGGAAGATTAGTGCTTATATACTAGTCAGATGAGGTGCAGCAGACGAAGATATTGTGACTGGTAGGCGCGATTAACCAGTGGAAGCATTGATAAAGCCACTGGATGGCCAAGCATCTACAAGTAAACACCCAGATATTGTACACGTGTCCAGTTCATCATCATGTCGGTACTAATATACAAATATTAATATATTCGTGAAGCAGCTCAATAAACCTAACTTTCTTTTTTTACTTTCCCTGATGTAAGAACTCTCATCCGAGGAAAGGAATTTCAGAGATGCAGGTGGAATGAGGCAGTAAAGTGGCTGAAAGAAAATACTTGGTGGTTTCCAGAAGCCTGACACGGAGAAAATGTTTCAGAATAAGTTTGAAGTTTCACCAGATGATTCAGCTGAAATATTTCAGATGGAACTGAGTTATTTACAAGCCAGGTGACACTGAGGCATTTACAAGCCAGGTGACACTGAGGCATTTACAAGCCAGGTGACACTGAGGCATTTACAAGCCAGGTGACACTGAGGCATTTACAAGCCAGGTGACACTGAGGCATTTACAAGCCAGGTGACACTGAGGCATTTACAAGCCAGGTGACACTGAGGCATTTACAAGCCAGGTGACACTGAGGCATTTACAAGCCAGGTGACACTGAGGCATTTACAAGCCAGGTGACACTGAGGCATTTACAAGCCAGGTGACACTGAGGCAGATTTACAAGCCAGGTGACACTGAGGCATTTACAAGCCAGGTGACACTGAGGCATTTACAAGCCAGGTGACACTGAGGCATTTACAAGCCAGGTGACACTGAGGCATTTACAAGCCAGGTGACACTGAGGCATTTACAAGCCAGGTGACACTGAGGCATTTACAAGCCAGGTGACACTGAGGCATTTACAAGCCAGGTGTCACTGAGGCATTTACAAGCCAGGTGTCACTGAGGCATTTACAAGCCAGGTGTCACTGAGGCATTTACAAGCCAGGTGTCACTGAGGCATTTACAAGGAAAACACTGTTGACATTTACAAGGACGGGCACACTGTTGATATTTACAAGGACGGGCGCACTGTTGATATTTACAAGGACGGGCACACTGGATTTACAGCGGGCATGATTTACAAGGACGGGCACACTGTTGATATTTACAAGGACGGGCACACTGTTGATATTTACAAGGACGGGCACACTGTTGATATTTACAAGGAGGGCACACTGTTGATATTTACAAGGACGGGCACACTGTTGATATTTACAAGGAGGGGCACACTGTTGATATTTACAAGGAGGGGCACACTGTTGATATTTACAAGGACGGGCACACTGTTGATATTTACAAGGAAAGCAGTCACCAACACTGAACAGTGTCAAGACTGTCACCAACACTGAACAGTGTCAAGACTGTCACCAACACTGAACAGTGTCAAGACTGTCACCAACACTGAACAGTGTGTCAAGACTGTAAACCAACACTGAACAGTGTCAAGACTGTCACCAACACTGAACAGTGTCAAGACTGTCACCAACACTGAACAGTGTCAAGACTGTCACCAACACTGAACAGTGTCAAGACTGTCACCAACACTGAACAGTGTCAAGACTGTCACCAACACTGAACAGTGTCAAGACTGTCACCAACACTGAACAGTGTCAAGACTGTCACCAACACTGAACAGTGTCAAGACTGTCACCAACACTGAACAGTGTCAAGACTGTCACCAACACTGAACAGTGTCAAGACTGTCACCAACACTGAACAGTGTCAAGACTGTCACCAACACTGAACAGTGTCAAGACTGTCACCAACACTGAACAGTGTCAAGACTGTCACCAACACTGAACAGTGTCAAGACTGTCACCAACACTGAACAGTGTCAAGACTGTCACCAACACTGAACAGTGTCAACTTCACCAACACTGAACAGTGTCAAGACTGTCACCAACACTGAACAGTGTCAAGACTGTCACCAACACTGAACAGTGTCAAGACTGTCACCAACACTGAACAGTGTCAAGACTGTCACCAACACTGAACAGTGTCAAGACTGTCACCAACACTGAACAGTGTCAAGACTGTCACCAACACTGAACAGTGTCAAGACTGTCACCAACACTGAACAGTGTCAAGACTGTCACCAACACTGAACAGTGTCAAGACTGTCACCAACACTGAACAGTGTCAAGACTGTCACCAACACTGAACAGTGTCAAGACTGTCACCAACACTGAACAGTGTCAAGACCATACCACGGGTGGGGTTCGAACCCGCGGTCAGAGAGTCTCAAAACTCCAGACCGTCGCGTAAGCCACTGTGAAGTATAAATCATGTACCGCTTTTATCTTTAGTCAGTTATCAGTGGTTCCTGGTATTTTGCTCCATATCATACCTATTCTTGAAGCTGTGTGTTGTGAAGATATGTTCCAGTCGTATTGTGTCTGAGAAGTGATGAGTTCCTCGAATCTGTCCCTGATCAGCCGGACTGTGGTGACTATGTTGGACCGCGAGCTGACAGCAAAACAGCCTGGGTGATCAGGCCATCAATCAGGAGACATGGATTGGGATCGGACCGTATAAGCGACGACCTCAGAAACCAACAGAAACTAAACTTGATAAAGCCCTACACACAGTGAACCACGACTTGATAAAGCCCTACACACAGTGAACCACGTCTTGATAAAGCCCTACACACAGTGAACCACGACTTGATAAAGCCCTACACACAGTGAACCACGTCTTGATAAATCCCTACACACAGTGAACCACGTCTTGATAAAGCCCTACACAGAGTGAACCACGACTTGATAAAGCCCTACACACAGTGAACCACGACTTGATAAAGCCCTACACACAGTGAACCACGACTTGATAAAGCCCTACACACAGTGAACCACGGCTTGATAAAGCCCTACACACAGTGAACCACGACTTGATAAAGCCCTACACAGTGTGAACCACGTCTTTATAAAGCCCTACACAGAGTGAACCACGTCTTTATAAAGCCCTACACAGAGTGAACCACGACTTGATAAAGCCCTACACAGAGTGAACCACGACTTGATAAAGCCCTACACAGTGAACCACGACTTGATAAAGCCCTACACAGAGTGAACCATGACTTGATAAAGCCCTACACAGAGTGAACCACGACTTGATAAAGCCCTACACAGATTGAACCACGTCTTTATAAAGCCCTACACAGAGTGAACCACGTTTTTATAAAGCCCTACACAGAGTGAACCACGTCTTTATAAAGCCCTACACAGTGAACCACGACTTTGTAAAGGTCAGGACATGACCAACCGTCCCATTGTTGACTAAGCTGTGAGTGCTAAGGGTTTTTGACTTTGAATCCGTCTTAATCCGTTCACCCGACTCATCGTTTTTGAGTGAACACGTCACTTGGGATTGAATTCTCTTGTTACTTTCACTTGTATTGTGTGTAGTGGTAGTGGAGGCGATAGTCTACAAAAAACAAAAGTTGATTGTTCCTATTGGTACGCTCGTTTTAACGTATGTTATGCGTATGTGAGTGCTAACGGGGAAATTAGTGTGATTGTGGTTGTTACGGTGGTGATTGTGATTGTATTGATATCTCACTCTTTGATCTCTATCTTTTCAGGTAAGGAGTTCTGTCTATGCAGCTGAAAGTTCAGGTAGAGTAGTTAATTATTTTTGACAGGTAAACACACTGAAGACAGTACTGGATAGTGCCACCCATATGGTCAGTGTACATACTATCATAAAGACAGTACTGGACAGTGCCACTCATATTGTGAGTGTACACATAAAAACAGTAGTGGAGAGTGCCACTCATACTGTGAGTGTACGCATCATAGACTACTGGACAGTGCCATTCATATTGTGAGTGTACACATAGTAGTGGACAGTGCCACTCATAATGTGAATGTACACATCATAAAGACAGTGCCACTCATCGTGGGAGGTGTATGGGCAGATGTAGGTTACCGTGACAGGTGAGCGGAAGTGCCGTAGAGGTGAGCGGAAGTGTCGTAGAGGTTGGCGGAAGTGCCTCTTGGCACCACTGCACTCTGACATGGACTGGTCCCAGTATTCCATTGTCTGGGATTCATCATACTTTTTATTAGTTCAGGAAATTACTGTAAATACGACACATCAGTGTCAGAATATAGCACTATCAGACATACCCTGGGAAGCGGTCCTTAACTACCTCAGCCTACCTCACTGCATCCAAAACTTGAATATCGAAGCTTACACTGTATTATGTTGCTGAGAAAGTTGAATATTGAAGCTTACACTGTATTATGTTGCTGAGAAAGTTGAATATCGAAGCTTACACTGTATTATGTTGCTGAGAAAGTTGAATATCGAAGCTTACACTGTATTATGTTGCTGAGAAAGTTGAATATTGAAGCTTACACTGTATTATGTTGCTGAGAAAGTTGAATATCGAAGCTTACACTGTATTATGTTGCTGAGAAAGTTGAATATCGAAGCTTACACTGTATTATGTTGCTGAGAAAGTTGAATATCGAAGCTTACACTGTATTATGTTGCTGAGAAAGTTGAATATTGAAGCTTACACTGTATTATGTTGCTGAGAAAGTTGAATATTGAAGCTTACACTGTATTATGTTGCTGAGAAAGTTGAATATTGAAGCTTACACTGTATTATGTTGCTGAGAAAGTTGAATATTGAAGCTTACACTGTATTATGTTGCTGAGAAAGTTGAATATCGAAGCTTACACTGTATTATGTTGCTGAGAAAGTTGAATATTGAAGCTTACACTGTATTATGTTGCTGAGAAAGTTGAATATTGAAGCTTACACTGTATTATGTTGCTGAGAAAATTGAATATTGAAGCTTACACTATTATGTTGCTGAGAAAGTTGAATATCGAAGCTTACACTGTATTATGTTGCTGAGAAAGTTGAATATCGAAGCTTACTCTGTATTATGTTGCTGAGAAAGTTGAATATTGAAGCTTACACTGTATTATGTTGCTGAGAAAGTTGAATATTGAAGCTTACACTGTATTATGTTGCAGAGAAAGTTGAATATTGAAGCTTACACTGTATTATGTTGCTGAGAAAGTTGAATATCGAAGCTTACACTGTATTATGTTGCTGAGAAAGTTGAATATTGAAGCTTACACTGTATTATGTTGCTGAGAAAGTTGAATATTGAAGCTTACACTGTATTATGTTGCTGAGAAAGTTGAATATCGAAGCTTACTCTGTATTATGTTGCTGAGAAAGTTGAATATTGAAGCTTACACTGTATTATGTTGCTGAGAAAGTTGAATATTGAAGCTTACACTGTATTATGTTGCTGAGAAAGTTGAATATCGAAGCTTACTCTGTATTATGTTGCTGAGAAAGTTGAATATCGAAGCTTACTCTGTATTATGTTGCTGAGAAAGTTGAATATTGAAGCTTACACTGTATTATGTTGCTGAGAAAGTTGAATATCGAAGCTTACTCTGTATTATGTTGCTGAGAAAGTTGAATATTGAAGCTTACTCTGTATTATGTTGCTGAGAAAGTTGAATATTGAAGCTTACACTGTATTATGTTGCTGAGAAAGTTGAATATTGAAGCTTACTCTGTATTATGTTGCTGAGAAAGTTGAATATTGAAGCTTACACTGTATTATGTTGCTGAGAAAGTTGAATATCGAAGCTTACTCTGTATTATGTTGCTGAGAAAGTTGAATATTGAAGCTTACTCTGTATTATGTTGCTGAGAAAGTTGAATATTGAAGCTTACACTGTATTATGTTGCTGATAAAGTTGAATATTGAAGCTTACTCTGTATTATGTTGCTGAGAAAGTTGAATATCGAAGCTTACTCTGTATTATGTTGCTGAGAAAGTTGAATATTGAAGCTTACACTGTATTATGTTGCTGAGAAAGTTGAATATCGAAGCTTACACTGTATTATGTTGCTGAGAAAGTTGAATATCGAAGCTTACACTGTATTATGTTGCTGAGAAAGTTGAATATCGAAGCTTACACTGTATTATGTTGCTGAGAAAGTTGAATATTGAAGCTTACACTGTATTATGTTGCTGAGAAAGTTGAATATTGAAGCTTACACTGTATTATGTTGCAGAGAAAGTTGAATATTGAAGCTTACACTGTATTATGTTGCTGAGAAAGTTGAATATCGAAGCTTACTCTGTATTATGTTGCTGAGAAAGTTGAATATCGAAGCTTACACTGTATTATGTTGCTGAGAAAGTTGAATATTGAAGCTTACACTGTATTATGTTGCTGAGAAAGTTGAATATCGAAGCTTACTCTGTATTATGTTGCTGAGAAAGTTGAATATCGAAGCTTACACTGTATTATGTTGCTGAGAAAGTTGAATATCGAAGCTTACACTGTATTATGTTGCTGAGAAAGTTGAATATCGAAGCTTACTCTGTATTATGTTGCTGAGAAAGTTGAATATCGAAGCTTACACTGTATTATGTTGCTGAGAAAGTTGAATATCGAAGCTTACACTGTATTATGTTGCTGAGAAAGTTGAATATCGAAGCTTACACTGTATTATGTTGCTGAGAAAGTTGAATATCGAGGCTTAGTGTCTATGACTGAGACAGTTACTATTATACTATTTATTCGTGATGACTGTTTCTTGCTTTTATTGTTTGTTAATTTATTGTTTAATTATATATATATATATATATATATATATATATATGGTCAGAATGCATAGTGAAGGTCACATGTACTATTGCAGAGGCTTACAGGGTGTGAATGGTGTGTGTGCCACTGTGAGAGCTTGAGAGATCAGTCAGTGAAAGGAAACAAAGAATAATATACAGACAAAGAAGAAGGTTACAGAATGGCTTCAAAAACTTTGAACCGGAGATTACCAATATAGAGTGGAAAATAAGTCTTGCCAGACCCAAAAAGAGCAAGAGGAACAAAACTGTTCAAGGCATAGCAAAAAAAAGATCTAAATACTTCTGCACATGGGCAAAATCTAAATAAAAGATAAACATATGTTGAAGTGGCGTACTACTCAGAGGTTCAAACATCGGTGACCAGAAAGAAATAGCGAAATTTTGAAAGATCACTTTGCATCAGTGTTCAGCAAACTGCAGAACACTGGAAGAACCACAAGTTTCTTAATTACTGTACCTCTGACCACTGTAGATATATAGATAGTATAATAACCTGTGTGACATGTAGATATCTTATTAATGAAAATAAGATACCAGATATATTAAGCAAATTTCCTAAATTTGCATGTAACAGATAAGTGAACTGTAGATACAAATGCAATTGTAGTCCTGTTAACGCTTTTGGAGCCTAGTGCCTAGGCCTTTTGTGTATCCATATGCTCTTGCGCTACCCTCCACAGGGTGGATACAAAGGTGCACAATTAACTAGCCACTTCGGTGGCAAAATCTAATCTGACCACCAGTCACAATATCTGACATAACCACAAATACCTTAAAATTCGAGGGGAAAATAGAGAAGAGATACGTACACATGCAGCACCTGGGCCAGATTCATGGAAAACACGATAAAGAAATGCAAATTACCTCTATCACGAGCACTCGGCTTTCTTCAAAGGTAGAGCTTAGATCTAGGCGAGTCCCAGAAGTCCTGAAAAATGCAAACAGCGTTCCTCTGACAGCGTTCCCCTGACAGCGTTCCTCTGACAGCGTTCCTCTGCACAGTGAAGGCAGTGACGCTAACTTCACACATCATGAAAATCTTTGAGAAGTTGAGACACCAAATTATAAATAGGAAAGCTTATCGTGTACAACACACGTCAACATGGGTTGAGAACACGAAGATCAGGACTGTCACAACTACTGGATCGCTTGAACAAAATACGGACTTTGCTAAGACATTTGACAGATGTGAAGATAGGGTGATACCACAAGATAGGGTGATACCACAAGATAGGGTGATTCCACAAGATAGGGTGATACCACATAAAATACTCAGCAGCTATAACACAAAAAGTATGCAATTTTCTGTTTCAGTTTTCTGACGAATAGAACACAAGAGTAATACTGAATTAAGTAAAATCTAAGTTTAGCAGTGTAAAAAGTTCAGCACCGCTAAGTACAGTGGTGACACCTTTGTTGTTTCTCAGCCTCATGGCAGACGTGGGAAACAACGCAAACCACACCTTTGTATTATTCTTTACTGATGATACAAAAATTAGTATGAAGGTCACCTCGGTAGAGGACACAAAATTTGCAAGAGGATATAAAGAGTGTTCTGGTGGAGGGTAAAAAAATATGATGTTCAGTGGAATCAATTCTAATTGTTCAGATATGAAAATGTAGAACCTAAAAGAGGCACTGTACACAAAACAGAAGTGTGACCCCATAATACTAAAAGAACATGTAAAAGACATGGATATAATAATGTTAGCTGATCCATCTTTTAAAGAAGACAGTAGAACAAACGTTGTAAAAGCCAGGGTGGATATTCATATCGCATGTGCTATGGTGTATAGAAATATATCTAGTCGGATGAATCTTAGTAGAGCCAGCTGGCCCAGTGGTTAACGCACGGGCAGGAGAAAAAAAGTTGGAAAAATAGGTTATGTACTGTCCACAGAGAACCAATAAAGTATTTAAAAACACTGGGGATGCCTAAAACAACTGGAAATAATGTGCTCACTGGAAAAATGGGAGAGGAATATCTGATTATATATACATGGAAGATATTGTAGGGCTTGGTTCCAATTCTGCACACTACCATAACAGTGTACTGGAGTGAGAGACGTGAAGGAAGTGTAAAGACCAGTGCCTTGGGCACAATACGAAAACGTTGTATCAACATCCGTGGCACCACTACCAGATATCAGAAACATTACTGGCACAATTGTGGAGGTCTTCAAGAGGCAACTGAATCACTTCCTCCGAAGTGTACCAGATCAGCCAGGATGCGATGGTTATGTGGGATACGCGGCCGCCAACAGTAACAACCTGTTTGACCAGGCAGTCAACAGGGAGAGTAGGGAAACTTTCTTTATATTTAAAAATGGTTATAACTATGACGTACTTTTTAAGGGGGTGGAGGGGTAAACCAGCGGAAGGCCTCGGTCAGATGACCAAAAGCTCCAATGGCGGGTCATCATCTAAGACCCTCGTTAGGAAACACTTGTCCTGTTTCCTGACAAACCTTACCTAACCTAACCTAACCACAGGTTAACATCAACCAGAATGCATCAGGTACGTTCTTATGTACGGTAGTTGGTAGTAAGTAGGTAGACCGCAGTCATGCGTGGTTTGGTAAACAGCACTCACAGAGAAATACTACCCTCCTTTGATATACCTTTGATGAGTTTCTAGAGTTTTTCCTACTCCCCGGAGCCCGGCCATGGACCAGGCTTGTTTGGTGGTTTCCTGGTCAACCAGACCGTTGTTGCTGGAGGCTCGCTGGCAAATATATCCATCAGAACATGGTTGATCTGGCACCTGGTGAAGATACTTGTCCAGTTTTGTCTTGAAGACTTCATTTGTCCAAGCAGTGTTTCTGATATCTTCTGGTAAGATGTTGAGTAGTCTGGGACCACGGATGTTGATACAGTGTTCCCTTATTGTGCCCACGGCACCCCTGCTTTTCGCTGGGTTAATTTGTACTTCCCCTCAAATCTCTCACTCCAGTATGTTATGTTGTGCAGATTTGGGACCAGGCCCTCGAGTACTTTCCATTTATATATTATCAGGTATCTCTCTACTCCTATATAGAGCGTTATGGTGTTCCCAGTGCTTTAAATGCTTTATTGACTCTATGCAGGTCGCCCTGAACGGGGCCATCAACACTCAACAATACTATTAAAAGAGAGCCCAAGTGATTTGAAAAGTATCATCATTGGAATTATTTCCCTTGGTTTAAAAGTTCTCATTATCCACCTCGTCATCTTTATGGCTATTGTGACATTTGTTTTATTGTTTTTTGAAAGAAAGGTCAGCCGACATATTAGTCCCAAGTCTTTCAAGTGTTCCTTTCATTCTATTTGAGTCATTTGATGATCCTCTTGAGTTTTGTATACAGTGTCCCTTTTATCTTCATATATAATAATAATAATTTAGCATGATACATGTTTGTACAAAGGAGTATAACAGTTGGATGTCCATGCCAAAAGCCCCTTTATATGTAGTGCATTTCTGGCAAACTTAAGACTAACTTAAGATTAATAAGACAATAACAGTGCTGTAATTGTACATATGGTCATTAGGTGAGTTACAATGAATACAAGAAAATTTAATATTCTATTAGTTCATGCTATATGGTTTTAGTAAGTTTAGTAGAGAAGAATTACAGTTTTGATTATTAACCTGAGGTGGACACAATGGAAGGATTAACATGTGAGAGGATTACAGATATTGAGAGTTAGTATATATTGATTATAATGTTTTAACTAAGTTCATGATATTAAACAACTGCACATATAGTTTACATATTTATTTATGATGGACTGGGAGAGGTTAAGGAGATGAGGTATTTTTCAACTGTAGTTTTAAAAATACTACCTGAGCCAGTGTTCTGGAGATTTCTGGCAGAGAGTTCCAGATTTTGGGTCCTTTTATGTACATTGAGTTTTTGAAAAGATTTAGCCTGACACAAGGAATGTCAGAGATTTTTGTGCCTAGTATTGTGTCCATGGGTCCTATTGCAACTGTCAAGAAAGAGCTTCAAGTCAGGATTTATATTAGAATTGATTGTTCTGTAAATGTAGGTGGCACAGGTGGGGGGGGTTGTCTAGTAGTGGATTTTGTGATCATTCGCACTGCAGCTTTTTGTTGGCTTATTATTGACTTTAGGTGATTTGTTGTTGTGGATCCCCAGGCATAGCATAAGTGAGGTAGGGGTAGCTCAAGTGAATGGTATAGTGTAGATAGTGCTGTTTGTGGTACATAGTAACGTATCTTTGAGAGGATGCCAACTGTTTTAGACACTTCTTTTATGTGTTGGATATGGTTATTGAATTTCAGGTTGCTGTCAAGATGTAGACCCAGGAATTTTCCCTCGTTATGTTTAGCAATAAGGATGTTGTTAAGCATAATGTTTAGTTGGACCTCACTTGCTGTACTCCCAAACATAATGTAAAAGGTTTTGTCTATATTCAGTGTAAGTTTATTGACAGTCATCCAGGTTGATACTTTTGCGAGCTCTTCATTGACAATAGTATTGAGTGACCCTAGATTAGGGTGGGAGATGACAAAAGTCGTGTCGTCAGCAAAGACAATAGACGTAAGTTGTTGTGACACCCTTGGAAGGTCTTTGATGTATAAAAGGAAAAGGAGGGGACCAAGAACGCTTCCCTATGGTACACCAGTGTCCAGGGGTCTTGTTGAGATTATGTCCTTGATAGAGACGTATTGCTTTCTATCAGTAAGGTATGACTTGATATATGCAAGTGCGTGGTCTCTTATACCGTAGTGATCAAGCTTGAAGAGTAGGATGCTGTGGTCTACTGTATCAAAAGCTTTCTTAAGGTCGATAAGGAATCCAAGTTTTAGTATTGTTTGTATCTTTATGCAGTTTTTCAGTGTCATAAAAGTGTGAAACAGTTACTTGGTTGGTAGACAATCATCCAGGGAGGTACTACCATCTTGTCAAGTGGATCACAAACGAAATCCTGTTAAATGTTTGCTAATCTGGCAGATAAGTTTTGTAAAGGAAAGTGGAATACGTGATGCATCATGTACCAGGTTAACCATGTTGTGAAGGTTGTGAATATCTGCCAGCTGCTGGCAGGAAAAGTCTGGTTGATCTGTCCTCAGGTCAAACTGCAGGGCTATAATATCACTCGAAACCTGTCACAGGTAAATATAAACGCTTGTTTCGGTTTACTTTCCTATATGGGTTGAAGTTGGAAAAATTCAGATTGAGGAAGGATATAGGAAAGCACTGGTGTGGTACTCCCGAGTACCGTCATAGAAGCTAAAACCTTGTGTAGGTTTGAAAATAGGTTAGACAGATACATGAGTGGGTGTGACTTGGACCTGCCTATCATGGGTCAGTAGTGGAAAAAGACATGTACAGTTCAAGACATAATAAATGTCCTGAAATGTACATAATGTCTTTTTCCACATTTTGTCGGTATCCCCATACCATTTCTCATGGGCCAGTAGGCCTGCTGCAGTGCTCCTGCCTTCTTATATTTGTCAGTACTTCTTATTGTTGAGAAACCCTGGCCCTGAGCCGGGCTAAGGGAGTAGGGAAAACTCTGAAACTAAATTATATGAAATATGTTTTCCTTAACAGTTCCCTTGGGAAGTGGGTTAAAATTCTTTGCTCACACCCGTGCGAGTCGTAGAAGGCGACTAAAATACTGGCAACAAGGGGCTAAAATACTGGCAACAAGGGGATACCTAATACTGGCAATAAGGGGCTAAAATACTGGCAACAAGGGGATACCTAATACTGGCAACAAGGGGCTAAAATACTGGCAACAAGGGGATACCTAATACTTTTTATAGAACTGTGTTGCTGGACTTAGTGCACGACTACTCTTTTAATAACATCGTAGTAGTGAGATACTAATGGAACAGAGATATATAGTCTACTTGTGGTCTACATGTAGTCTACTTGTAGTCTAACCGTGGTCTACTTGTAGTCTGCCTGTGGTCTACTTGTGGTCTACTTGTGGTCTACTTGTAATCTACTTGTAGTCTGCCTGTGGTCTACTTGTAGTCTACCTGTAGTCTATATCGAGTTACCTGTAGTCTACCTGTGGTCTACCTGTAGTCTACATCGAGTCTACCCGTAGTAGTTGAAAAATGAGACACTTGTGCAACATTTTGGAAACTACATTGAGGAAACGTTTCGCCAGCCAGTGGCTTCTTCAGTCCAGTACAAAGAAGAACGGTTGAAGATCAGGAGTAGTTTGGGGTAATCAGTCCCTCAAGCCTGGAGTCGACGTGTTCAGTCCGTCAATCTTGACGGACTGAACACGAAGAATGAAAGAGAACTGGAGCAAGTACTGTGCCTAGAGGAACACCAACTCGTAGTGACATCTTATTATTATACTCTGTTCACTATTACTCTTTGGGTTTGATTGGTTAGAAATCTTATTATCCATGTGTTTACTTTTTATTCTGCACACAGTGTGTACGCTATTACAGCATGATTGTATTACACGGTGCGTGTTGACACAGTGGTGGAGAAACTGGTCTGGACGCCACTCTTGCATGCACTTACACACACTAGTAACACACACACGGCTTATAGCAAAGGTATATCACGGGTATATCACAGGTTTATCACAAGGTATATCACAAGGTATATCATGTATATCAAGGTATACCACTATGTATATCACAAGGTATGTCATGTATATCACAAGGTATATCACTATGTATACCACTGTATATCACAAGGTATAAAACTATATCACAAGGTATACCACTATGTATATCACAAGGTATACCACTATGTATATCACAAGGTATACCACTATGTATATCACAAGGTATACCACTATGTATATCACAAGGTATACCACTATGTATATCACAAGGTATACCACTATGTATATCACAAGGTATACCACTATGTATATCACAAGGTATACCACTATGTATATCACAAGGTATACCACTATGTATATCACAAGGTATACCACTATGTATATCACAAGGTATACCACTATGTATATCACAAGGTATACCACTTTTCTATACTTATTTAGTTGTGAAGAAATGCACTAAACCTGGATGGAAAATAAAACACATGAGAGAGACACTAGCAGATGTTTGTGAGGATTGAGAGACAACACCTGACCCCGTCTCTTGCATGATCCTCACTTGACAGCTACACCAGTCTTCACTACTCACTTCTCTCATACCTACTCCTGAAGCTGTGAATGGAAGAAGCCTCCATTACCACCTCGCCTAGCTCATTACTCTTTTAACCACACTGTATGTAGGTGCCATATATATATATATATATATATATATATATATATATATGTCGTGCCGAATAGGTAAAACTTGCGATTATGGCTTAAATAGCAACGCTCTTCTTGCCGAATAAGGCAAGCGAAAATTTGTGTATGCAATAATTTTGCAAAAATAATTCTGAACCTAACGAAAAAAAATATATTTCATTGTGTTTGTTCATTATTAAATTATTGTAAACTTATCTAAAATATATTTAGTTGGATTAGGCTGAATTAAATTACGCTTGTTATAATAAGGTTAGGTAAGTTTTCTAAGGTTCTTTTGGTACAAAATTATTAATTTTTGCATTAACATAAATAAATTTTTTTTATCTTCAAACGTATAAGAGAAATTTTTAGAAGACTTAATTTTAGATGAGTTCTTGCTAATTGACCAGTTTTACCTAATCGGCACGGCATATATATATATATTTTTTTTTTTATTATTAACACATCGGCCGATTCCCACCAAGGCAGGGTGGCCCGAAAAAGAAAAACTTTCATCATCATTCACTCCATCACTGTCTTGCCAGAAGGGTGCTTTACACTACAGTTATAAAACTGCAACATTAACACCCTCCTTCAGAGTGCCGGCACTGTACTTCCCATCTCCAGAACTCAAGTCCGGCCTGCCGGTTTCCTGAATCCCTTCATAAATGTTACTTTGCTCACACTCCAACAGCACGTCAAGTATTAAAACCATATGCCTCCATTCACTCCTATCAAATACGCTCACACATGCTTGCTGGAAGTCCAAGCCCCTCGCACACAAAACTTCCTTTACCCCTCCCTCCAACCTTTCCTAGGCCGACCCCTACCCTGCCTTCCCTCCACTACAGATTTATACACTCGAAGTCACTCTGTCTCGTTCCATTCTCTCTACATGTCCAAACCACCTCAACAACCCTCCTCAGCTCTCTGGACAATCGTTTTGGTAATCCCGCACCTCCTCCTAATTTCCAAACTCCGAATTCTCTGCATTATATTCACACCACACATTGACCTCAGACATGACATCTCCACTGCCTCCAGCCTTCTCCTCGTTGCAACATTCATCACCCATGCTTCACACCCATATAAGAGCGTTGGTATAACTATACTCTCATACATTCCCTCTTTACTTCCATGGACAAGGTTCTTTGTCTCCACAGACTCCGAAGTGCTCCACTCACCCTTTTCCCCTCATCAATTCTATGATTCACCTCATCCTTCATAGACCCATCCGCCGACATGTCCACTCCCAAATATCTGAATACATTCACCTCCTCCATACTCTCTCCTCCAATCTGATATCCAATTTTTCGTCACCTATTCTTTTTGTTATCCTCATCACCTTACTCTTTCCTATATTCACTTTCAATTTTCTTCTTTTACACACCCTACCAAATTCATCCACCAACCTCTGCAGCTTCTCTTCAGAATCTCCCAAAAGCACAGTGTCATCAGCAAAAGCAACTGTGACAACTCCCACTTTGTATTTGCTTCTTTATCTTTTAGCCCAACACCTCTTGCCAAGACCCTCGCATTCACTTCTCTTACAACCCCATCTATAAATATATTGAACAACCACGGTGACATCACACATCCTTGTCTAAGGCCCACTTTTACTGGGAAATAGTCCCCTTCCCTCCTACACACTCTAACCTGAGCCTCACTATCCTCATAAAAACTCTTCACTGCTTTCAGTAACCTTCCTCCTATTCCATACACCTGCAACATCTGCCACATTGCCCCCTATCTACCCTATCATACGCCTTTTCCAAATCCATAAATGCCACAAAAACATCTTTACCCTTATCCAAATACTGTTCACCTATATGTTTCACTGTAAACACTTGGTCTACACACCCCTACCTTTCCTAAAGCCCCTTGTTCATCTGCTATCCTGCTTTCTGTTTTACTCTTAATTCTTTCAATAATAACTCTACCATACACTTTACCAGGTACACTCAACAGACTTATTCCCCTATAATTTTTGCACTCTCTTTTGTCCCCTTTGCCTTTATACAAAGGAACAATACACGTCTCTGCCAATCCCTAGGTACCTTACCCTCTTCCATACATTTATTAAATAATAGCACCAACCACTCCAAAATTATATCCCCACCTGCTTTTAACATTTCTATCTTTATCCCATCAATCCCAGCTGCCTTACCCCCTTTCATTCTACCCACTGCCTCACGAACTTCCCCTACACCCACAACTGGCTCTTCCACACTCCTACAAGATGTTATTCCTCCTTGCCCTACACACGAAATCACAGCTTCCCTGTCTTCATCAACATTTAACAAATCCTCAAAATATTCTCTCCATCTTCCCGATACCTCTAACTCTCCATTTAATAACTCTCCTCTCCTATTTTTAACTGTCAAATCCATTTGTTCTCTAGGCTTCCTCAACTTATTAATCTCATTCCAAAACTTTTTCTTATTTTCAACAAAATTTGCTGATAACATCTCACCCACTCTCTCATCTGCTCTCTTTTTACATTGCTTCACCACTCTTATATATATATATATATATATATATATATATATATATATATATATATATATATATATATCCCACAGTATATAAGGGAATGTTTATTGCACAGGAAGGTTAAATATCAAATAGATTAATTGCTTTAATATGATAATGTTATTACTCATTACTTGACCTGTGTTGGTTACTGCTTTTTAAAGACACTTGTCGATAGTTGTGTGTGTGTACTCACCTACATATATGTTTTATTTCTGTATATGTGAGTGTATGAGTAACTGACATTCGTGAGGTAGTTAATGTTGATATTTTTAAGCACACTTGTAAAATTAATGTTTGTGTGTGTGTATATATATATATATATATATATATATATATATATATATATATATATATGAACATGTGTATATATTGAAACAGTGGTAAGCCATTGATGAAGTACATGACAACAGATCTACAATGATGGCAGCTCAAGGCCTTTCACACCGTCCCCTACTTCGTCAGGAGCACCTCACCTTCCCATTTCTTTTTATTTCAAGTTGGCAATGAAGACTGTTGGATAACAGCCTTGAGCTGTTGCCCAGCCTTCCTTATAGCTGTTTTGTGTATATATATATATATATATATATATATATATATATATATATATATATATATATATATATATATTGTGTATGGAATGTATCTTCCTTTCCTATCAAATATAAATGGTTTTCTGAAGGAAATATTAATTTTTGAAGCGGCTAGAGGGAGTGGAAGGGGTTATGAGAGCCTTTTGCTTTATTAAACTACTGTCTAGTGATACCTAAATGTTTGATAGTCGGCTGACAGACATGCATGCTCCTCCCTCTCTTTCTCCCTCCCTCTCTTCCTCCCCTCCCTCTCTTCTCCCTCCCTCTCTTCCTCCCCTCCTCTCTTCCTCCCCTCCCTCTCTTCCTCCCCTCCCTCTCTTCCTCCTCCCCTCGTCCCCTACCTACCTTACTGTCGTGACTGTGAGTTGCAGAAAGTTGTGCAGTGATGGAGACATCAGCGCCTACTGTGACCCACCACCACTACTGTCGAGTGCTGACTACTATTCAGAGAGAGAGAGCGTACTCACCTATTTGTACTCACCTATTTGTACTCACCTATTTCTACTCACCTATTTCTACTCGCCTATTTATGGTTGTATGGGTCTATTCATAGTTCCTGGCACCGCCTCTTCGTGTTTGTTTCTATGTGAGAGTATGTGTGTGTGTGTGAGAGAGAGAGAGAGATAACGAGGTTAAGATGAATATGGTGAGACGCAAAATTATCCACCTAGTAATACTCATCTAGTAGCATTTTTAGGGGTTGAGTCACAGCTGCTAGCGCTGGCTCTTATCAGTCCAGTATAATTCAAGGAAAATGATCTTCCATCTTGCAAGAAATATGGCTCAACCCCCGCAGACACAAGGTGGTGAGTACACAGAGCCACGGAACACAGAGCCACGGAACACCAGCTCTGACAAAACACTGCAACAATAAAAGTGATCCTCACCACAGAGGAAGACGCTAACTGCTTAATATTGTCTAACTGCGAATATATTGTAAATAAAGCTGCCAGTTTTATTGTCGTCTGAGGGGCTGCTGGGCGGGTGGGTGGGTGGGTGTTTGGGCGTGCGGGCGGGCGGACGGGCGGGTGGGTGGGCGTTATAGGAATTGGAAGAGAAGGAAAGAATGGGATGCTCTCTCTCTCATTCTTATATCAGACACAGCATCGTATCATTCTTATATCAGACATATCATCGTATCATTCTTAGCAGACAATTCCAGAATCTATATGAGAGTCATCCACTGAGGACACTGCCAGCCTCCTGTAATAATAATAATAATAATAATCTTTATTTCTACAAGTACATTAGGTTAGGTAAGGTTTGTCAGGAAACAAGACAAGCGTTTCCTAAGGCGGGTCTTAGTAATATGATGACCCACAGCTGGAGCTTACCCGTCTACCCCTTTAAAAATTGTTTATTATAACCACCACCATTGATATACAACTCCGTTCAAGGTAAAACAAATTATAGACCTGGAGAATGTCAAGAGAACCTTCACTGCTCGCATAAATTCCGTCAGCCTTCTAAATTACTGGTAACGTCGCAAGTCTCTTGATCTGTACTCCTTCGAACGTAGGCGAGAAAGATACATTAGAATCTACACCTCGAAAATGGCACTAGGATTGCTCCCAAATGTGCACATAATTCAGTCCCCATGAAAGGAAGAAGCTTGACATAGTGCTTACTCACGGGTATCTCATAGAGAGGCTCCCTGCCCCTCTCTGTGAGCATTGTCAGGTTCCAGTGTCTGTTCGACATATTCTGTTGGACTGCCCCCACTATCAACGAGCACGCAGAATTTACCTCCAACGTCGTCTTCGCTCTACGGCCCTTTCTTTACCTTCCCTTCTTGCTGATGGACCCTCCTTTAATCCTGACTCTCTTGTTGACTTTTTGACAGAAACTGACTTACTACACAAACTCTGAAGATTATACCTCTAGCACCTCCCTCAGTCCCTGCTACCTCAATCTCTTACTACCCTCTATCCCTGCACTATCCACTACCCCGCTGTGCTCCATACCCTCCTAATCATCCCTCTCCCTCTTACTACCCATTATCCCTGCATCCTACCCTGCCCCGCTGCGCTGTATAACCCTTGTGGTTTAGCGCTTCTTTTGATTATAATAATAATAATTGACGTAGTGCTAAATACCCCCAATTAAAAGCAGGGTACAGTGAGCACACAAGGGAAAACTCAATAAGTGTGAAGGAACCCCCCAAGGGGGAGGTTACGAACCCCTAGATGTCTTCAAGAGACCTGGACACGTTCAAGACAGTTTCTTATCAGATGGCTTTGGACGGCTAGCACCAACGGCCTTGTTGATCAGGTCGTCCACTGGGAGACTTAAGACTAGACTGGAGAGTTTAGGTAAGACCCTTTTGGGATGAGCAGGAAAATGGGGATAGGGGAAGAATAGATTGGTGAGGTTGTAAGTGGAAGAGATAGTACCAGGGCTTAACCCAGTAGCTAGGCGATCGTGGTACTGGTGTGGCGAAGAGGACTGACAAGGCGAGGGAAAAACACTCATGTACAAGGTACCTGTCAGAAATCCCCTGGTGATGTATGAGGATAAGGGATGGGGGGGGGATAAAAAGTTCGTCTTGTAAGGTCCACACACCTGTTAAGAGAGGCTAATGGAAGACCTGGTCTGGGACCGGCAGCGAGGGCGTTGACCCTCGGTACACTCTCCAGGTAGGTAGGTAGGTAGGTAGGTAGGTAGGGGAGGGGTGAGTCGGAGCGTTGGCAAGCAGGAAGGGGGAATGTACTCACCTATATGTGGTTGCAGGGGTTAAGTCACAGCTGTGTGTGTGTGTGTGTGTGAGAGAGAGAGAGGAGAGAGAGAGAGAGAGAGAGAGAGAGAGAGAGAGAGAGAGAGAGAGAGAGAGAGAGAGGGGGAGAGGGAAGGGAGGTAAAGAGGGGCAGGAGGAAGGTAGGATGGGAGGGAGGATCTACTCTGGGTAAAGTACGTACAGGTAAGAGCGTTGAAGTGAATACAAGTGAAGAAAAAAATGTCTTGAAGGAAGGCTCTTGAGTTGTAGAGAAATAGCCAGTGCTTCTCCCAGGTGCTGGGCAGACGAGGGCACCCTGTGTACCAGCAGACACAGGCAGGTAGGAAGCGGCAGGCAGACGCTGGAGGTCAGCAGGGGGTCGTGGAAATGATGAGTTGTATTCTTACTCCTGATTCACACACATGACCTATTCTTGAACTTGTTCACACACATGACCTATTCTTGAACTTGTTCACACACATGACCTATTCTTGAACTTGTTCACACACATGACCTATTCTTGAACTTGTTCACACACATGACCTATTCTTGAACTTGTTCACACACATGACCTATTCTTGAACTTGTTCACACACATGACCTATTCTTGAACTTGTTCACACACATGACCTTTTCTTGAACTTGTTCACACACATGACCTATTCTTGAACTTGCTGAAGACTTCAGTCGACACAGTTTAGTTCAACGATATGATGCGAGTCGTGGGTGCGACGTTTAACTAATTCTTGAATATGAAGACTGAAGGGGAGGTGCTGGAGTGTCACATTACATTTTCAGGTGTGGGGTTACTGGCAGTACCTAGTACTCTTGTTTCTGGTGTGAGGAGGTCGTGTTTTCCAAAGTAAGGTCAGAGTAAGGCAAGGTCGTCAACTTTGATATCTTCCTCACAGGTGTCTACGTATTGGTCTTCCCAAGATAGTATGGTGACATCTGGTGGGTGAAGTGGAGTGGCTTAGGTGTTCCTAGCTGGGGGATCAGGTGGAGTGGCTTAGGTGTTCCTAGCTGGGGGATCAGGTGGAGTGGCTTGGGTGTTTCTAGCTGGTGGATCAGGTGGAGTGGCTTGGGTGTTTCTAGCTGGTGGATCAGGTGGAGTGGCTTAGGTGTTTCTAGCTGGTGGATCAGGGGGAGTGGCTTGGGTGGCAGTAACTGGATCAGGGGGAGTGGCTTGGGTGATAGTAACTGGTGGGTCAGGGGAAGTGGCTTGGGTAGTAGTAACTGGTGGATCAGGTGGAGTGGCTTGGGTAGTAATAACTGGTGGGTCTGGTGGAGTGGCTTGGGTGGTAGTAACTGGTGAGTCTGGTGGAGTGGCTTGGGTGGTAGTGGGTCTGGTGGAGTGGCTTGGATGGTAGTAACTGGTGGGAATGGTGGAGTGGCTTGGGTGGTAGTTAGTGGTGTGTGTGGTGGAGTGGCTTGGGTGGTAGTTAGTGGTGGGTCTGGTGGAGTGGCTTGGGTGGTAGTAAGTGGTGGGTCTGGTGGAGTGGCTTGGGTGGTAGTAAGTGGTGGGTCTGGTGGAGTGGCTTGGGTGGTAGTAAGTGGTGGGTCTGGTGGAGTGGCTTGGGTGGTAGTTAGTGGTGGGGGTGGTGGAGTGGCTTGGGTGTTAGTAAGTGGTGGGTCTGGTGGAGTGGCTTGGGTGGTAGTAAGTGGTGGGTCTGGTGGAGTGGCTTGGGTGGTAGTTAGTGGTGGGTCTGGTGGAGTGGCTTGGGTGGTAGTTAGTGGTGGGTCTGGTGGAGTGGCTTGGGTGGTAGTTAGTGGTGGGTCTGGTGGAATGGCTTGGGTGGTAGTAAGTGGTGGGTGTGGTGGAGTGGCTTGGGTGGTAGTAAGTGGTGGGTGTGGTGGAGTGGCTTGGGTGTTAGTGGTGGGTGTGGTGGAGTGGCTTGGGTGGTAGTTAGTGGTGGGTCTGGTGGAGTGGCTTGGGTGAGTTAGTGGTGGGTCTGGTGGAGTGGCTTGGGTGGTAGTTAGTGGTGGGTCTGGTGGAGTGGCTTGGGTGGTAGTTAGTGGTGGGTCTGGTGGAGTGGCTTGGGTGGTAGTGGTGGGTCTGGTGGAGTGGCTTGGGTGGTAGTTAGTGATGGGTCTGGTGGAATGGCTTGGGTGGTAGTTAGTGGTGGGTCTGGTGGAGTGGCTTGGGTGGTAGTAAGTGGTGGGTGTGGTGGAGTGGCTTGGGTGGTGGTAAGTGGTGGGTGTGGTGGAGTGGCTTGGGTGGTAGTAAGTGGTGGGTGTGGTGGAGTGGCTTGGGTGGTAGTTAGTGGTGGGTGTGGTGGAGTGGCTTGGGTGGTAGTTAGTGGTGGGTGTTGTGGAGTGGCTTGTGTGGTAGTTAGTGGTGGGTGTGGTGGGGAGTGGCTTGGGTGGTAGTTAGTGGTGGGTGTGGTGGAGTGGCTTGGGTGGTAGTAACTGGTGGGTGTGGTGGAGTGGCTTGGGTGGTAGTAGTGGTGGGTGTGGTGGAGTGGCTTGGTGGTAGTTAGTGGTGGGTGTGGTGGAGTGGCTTGGGTGGTAGTTAGTGGTGGGTGTGGTGGAGTGGCTTGGGTGGTAGTTAGTGGTGGGTGTGGTGGAGTGGCTTGGGTGGTAGTTAGTGGTGGGTGTGGTGGAGTGGCTTGGGTGGTAGTGGTGGGTGTGGTGGAGTGGCTTGGGTGGTAGTGGTGGGTGTGGTGGAGTGGCTTGGGTGGTAGTGGTGGGTGTGGTGGAGTGGCTTGGGTGGTAGTTAGTGGTGGGTGTGGTGGAGTGGCTTGGGTGGTAGTTAGTGGTGGGTGTGGTGGAGTGGCTTGGGTGGTAGTTAGTGGTGGGTGTGGTGGAGTGGCTTGGGTGGTAGTTAGTGGTGGGTGTGGTGGAGTGGCTTGGGTGGTAGTGGTGGGTGTGGTGGAGTGGCTTGGGTGGTAGTGGTGGGTGTGGTTGAGTGGCTTGGGTGGTAGTGGTGGGTGTGGTGGAGTGGCTTGGGTGGTAGTGGTGGGTGTGGTGGAGTGGCTTGGGTGGTAGTTAGTGGTGGGTGTGGTGGAGTGGCTTGGGTGGTAGTTAGTGGTGGGTGTGGTGGAGTGGCTTGGGTGGTAGTTAGTGGTGGGTGTGGTGGAGTGGCTTGGGTGGTAGTTAGTGGTGGGTGTGGTGGAGTGGCTTGGGTGGTAGTAACTGGTGGGTGTGGTGGAGTGGCTTGGGTGGTAGTTAGTGGTGGGTGTGGTGGAGTGGCTTGGGTGGTAGTTAGTGGTGGGTGTGGTGGAGTGGCTTGGGTGGTAGTTAGTGGTGGGTGTGGTGGAGTGGCTTGGTGGTAGTTAGTGGTGGGTGTGGTGGAGTGGCTTGGGTGGTAGTAACTGGTGGGTGTGGTGGAGTGGCTTGGGTGGTAGTTAGTGGTGGGTGTGGTGGAGTGGCTTGGGTGGTAGTTAGTGGTGGGTGTGGTGGACCAACGATGCCATTGACATGAATGATTGTTAGTGTCTGAGAATGGGACAGCATGAGGGAAGCTGAGGCTTACCAAGGTGTTGAGATAAAAGAGTTTGTTAATAACGTAGTCAAAGGCCCCAGGGCTCACAGTGGATGCGCCATCTTGGATAAGTAGAGTAGCGTTAATGCAGTGACTTGGAACATCATCTTGGGGTTAAATTGAAGGCGAGTGATTGCTGTATTGGTCGGGGTATTGCAGTTTAATTTCTTCTTCAAGCTTACTGTTATAATTTATTTTCTGGGTGGGCACCTGGTTGCTAGGGTTGGGTGGTTACTGTTGTAGTTGTGACATTTCTACAGAGTGGTGGAGGTACAGTCTTTGTATATATATCCATCACTGTTGCATTGGAAGCAATATTTTTGGTTCAGAGAGCAGTCCTTGGTGAAGTAGGTTTAAGAGTAACAGCTCTAGCAGCAAGAAATACTGTGGTTGTATCACTCTCGTTCAGTGTGTCTGGGGTTGATGTGGTCGGAGATGCAGAGATCTTTGTTAGGCGCTTGGCACGCCATGGAGATCGTGGTGAAGCTGGTTTGAACATCGAGGAGACTGAGTCTTCGTGATCACGTTCAATGTGGCTCATTCGTTCTGATCTTCGGTGAATTTCTTCAAAGTGTCTCGTTGACTGGCTGGAGGTAGCACGATCCAGCCTCTTGACAAACATTGATTTCTTTGCTCTTCAAAGTCTTGGTCTTAAAGCACCTTCATAGCCAGGGTGTTGAGCTTGTCAACCTCATTAATGCTGAGGTAGTTGGTTATTCAGGCGTCCTTAGTAGTTATCCAGTTTGAGAGTTTCCCCTGCAGAGTGTTGTTCAAGATGGTTGCACGAGTCCTCTTCGTCAGGACAGAAATTGTCCTCACACGAGTGTTCTAAGTTTCACTTCGTGAACCTGCATCGTGAAGGTCACCCTTCCCAAGCGGGATCGCAGAGAGAACCTGGGAGCTTGTGCTGCTGCTGCTGCTGCTGCTTCCACTTCGATTTTGGGGGCCCCCGCATTCCGGTCTCAGACCAGGTCTATTAGTTGTTGACCTGATTAACCAGGCTTTTGGTGCAAGTCGTAGGCAGTCCAAAGTATGAACCACAGTTTAGCTGATCAAGAACTGACTTGAGGGGCTTACCAAATTCTCTCTTGAAGACAGAGGTTTGTTGGAAATTCCTCTTATATATGAAGGAAAGATGTTGTAGTCTTGGTTATTTTATACTATTCCGTTCTTAGTGTAAATGTACCTCTGCTTTTCATTGTCGGTATTTTGTAGTCCGGCAGGGATGGTGGGTGGGATTAGAAGACCGGTGCTCAGACAAGAGCGTCGGAGGGTGTGTGGTAGTGCTGGTGGGCTGGGTGGGTGGGTGTTAGTGTTGGTGGGCTGGGTGGGTGGGTGGTCGTGACTCACAACGTCGATGACCGAGCCCGTGAAGACAAAAAAATGGATTTGTAGTGACCTTGTTGGTGGTGATCAACACTCCACCTGAACCTCCACCTTGACAAGAGTGATGGCAGCACAGGGGACAAATACAGTGCCAAACATTAACTGTTGTTCATGACGCTGACTTAACCTGCAAATTACATAACAAATATTAACACAAATCCAGGACCAGACTCCTGAGATGAAACAACTCACGAAATCTCAGTGGTTAACGCATTGGCCTGCCCGTTCCATGATTTATTTCCTGGGATAAAATATAGAATGTGCGACATTCTACTAGCACGGAATCCTGAACGATGAACTTAGATTGCCAAAGTCTTGCTAACTTGTGACGGTAGCAGCCATACCGGAGTCTGTCAGCCAAGACTCACAGCTTTTACACGAACCCTCACATACAAGAATGAAACTTAGGACGATGTTTCCGTCAAACTTGAACCATTAACTAGTTACACAGAAGGGCGAAGGGAAGGGAACCAGTATATTATTATTATTATTATTATTATTGAGAGGGCGACTTGGACGGAAGTAGAACGAGAGGAGATAGTAGTAAAATGATAGTGGCAGATGTTATAGTAGTAGAAGAGGTATACTTCTGAAGATAGTCTTCATGTAAATCGGGAACGGGTGGGGATTGAACTGTGGTAGGTGAGTCCTAAAGCTCACGGGTCGGTGCGTTAATTGGATGTCCGGTGAGGACAAATAGTGAAATATAATTGTTATAATTAGATTTTATTGTTGAGATTAAGGAACGTACATTTATTGAAGTGAATGTGAGGCTTAACACAGCTCTGTTTTACAACCCACAACAGTGAAGGCTTCACCAGTGTTAACAGTGAAGGCTTCACCAGTGTTAACAGTGAAGGCTTCACCAGTGTTAACAGTGAAGGCTTCACCAGTGTTAACAGTGAAGGCTTCACCAGTGTTAACAGTGAAGGCTTCACCAGTGTTAACAGTGAAGGCTTCAGCAGTGTTAACAGTGAAGGCTTCAGCAGTGTTAACAGTGAAGGCTTCAGCAGTGTTAACAGTGAAGGCTTCAGCAGTGTTAACAGTGAAGGCTTCAGCCTTAAAGAGTGCAGACATAGCTCCTTTGCATAAGGGAGGTAGTAGAGCACTAGCTAAAAATTACAGACCAGTAGCCCTCACTTCTACATCATAAAAATCTTTGAAAGAGTGATGAGACGGCAGATTACAAAGTTCATGGACCAGCACAACCAACATAACCCGAACCAGCATGGCTTTAGAGCGGGTCGATCATGCTTGTCACAGCTGCTGAACCATTATGACAGAATTACGGAGGCATTGGAGGACGACCAAAACGCAGATGTGATTTACACAGATTTTGCAAAGGCGTTTGACAAATGCGATCATGGAGTGATAGCGCACAAAATGAGGGCCATAGGCATTACGGGGAAGGTAGGCAGATGGATTTTTGAGTTCCTAACACAAAGAACACAAAAAGTAGTAGTGAACAGGGCAAGATCCAGCATCAGCGAAGGCTTCACCAGTGTTAACAGTGAAGGCTTCACCAGTGTTAACAGTGAAGGCTTCACCAGTGTTAACAGTGAAGGCTTCACCAGTGTTAACAGTGAAGGCTTCACCAGTGTTAACAGTGAAGGCTTCACCAGTGTTAACAGTGAAGGCTTCACCAGTGTTAACAGTGAAGGCTTCACCAGTGTTAACAGTGAAGGCTTCACCAGTGTTAACAGTGAAGGCTTCACCAGTGTCAACAGTGAAGACGTCACCAGTGTCAACAGTGAAGACGTCACCAGTGTCAACAGTGAAGACGTCACCAGTGTCAACTCTGAAGACGTCACCAGTGTCAACAGTGAAGACGTCACCAGTGTCAACAGTGAAGACGTCACCAGTGTCAACAGTGAAGACGTCACCAGTGTCAACAGTGAAGACGTCACCAGTGTCAACAGTGAAGACGTCACCAGTGTTAACAGTGAAGACGTCACCAGTGTCAACAGTGAAGACGTCACCAGTGTCAACAGTGAAGACGTCACCAGTGTCAACAGTGAAGACGTCACCAGTGTCAACAGTGAAGACGTCACCAGTGTCAACAGTGAAGACGTCACCAGTGTCAACAGTGAAGACGTCACCAGTGTCAACAGTGAAGACGTCACCAGTGTCAACAGTGAAGACGTCACCAGTGTCAACAGTGAAGACGTCACCAGTGTCAACAGTGAAGACGTCACCAGTGTCAACAGTGAAGACGTCACCAGTGTCAACACAACAGTGAAGAAATGGTATGATACTACTGCAATACACTTATTTAAGGAAACACTTGCAACAGTGTTCACCGTAGTAACAAGTGTTGAACGCAGGTCCATATTGAACACCTCATGAACGCAGGTCCATGTTGAACACCTCATGAACGCAGGTCCATATTGAACACCTCATGAACGCAGGTCCATGTTGAACACCTCATGAACGCAGGTCCATGTTGAACACCTCATGAACGCAGGTCCATGTTGAACACCTCATGAACGCAGGTCCATGTTGAACACCTCATGAACGCAGGTCCATGTTGAACACCTCATGAACGCAGGTCCATGTTGAACACCTCATGAACGCAGGTCCATGTTGAACACCTCATGAACGCAGGTCCATGTTGAACACCTCATGAACGCAGGTCCATGTTGAACACCTCATGAACGCAGGTCCATGTTGAACACCTCATGAACGCAGGTCCATGTTGAACACCTCATGAACGCAGGTCCATGTTGAACACCTCATGAACGCAGGTCCATGTTGAACACCTCATGAACGTCACTGAGGAGAAACTAATATTAAAGATGATTTAAGACGGTGAAAGTATAGAGGCTGCCCTTGTTGCTCTCACTAACACTGTCCATCAAATGTCTGCAAGTTACACTGTATTCAAATTGCTGGAGACTGATATAACATGATGTTGACAGGTCCTCAAGCTGACAGTACCACAGTTGTACTTCTACTACCTCTGCTACTACCACTACTACCACCACTACTACTACTACCCATGCGACCTGCCACTATATATACTCGTGTCTTAGTTATCTCTGTATTAAGACTGAAGAAGTCACTCGTGGCGAAACTTTTCCTTTAATGTCCTGAACTGTACACAAGTGTCTTTTTCCACACAGCAGTGAAGACTTCACTAGCGTTAACATTGTCTGGTCAACTAGACTGTTGCAGTTGGCGACCTGTTGGCCCACATGTTCATCCTTGCCATAGAAGGAAATCCACTTGTTTAAGATCTGGGAAAAATAGTTACTTGCCATAAATATAAAGACTACAATAAGGCAATAAAGACTGCAACTACATCTGGCCCCACCCACCCACAAAAGCCCCAACCCCACGCCCACACAAACCCACCACCACATCAACACTTCATATAATCTTCTCACGTAATTTGCTGCTAAAGTGTTTTTTCAGTGGTGTTATGTCAACCACATGTGGGCCAAGGTGACTCACTCTTATTACCTCTCATCCACACCCACGTAATCACCCTCACTCAGGCTGTGTATTCTCGGTAATCACCCTCACTCAGGCTGTGTATTCTCGGTAATCACCCTCACTGAGGCAGTTTACTCTTGTGTTCAACCCTCACTGAGGTGGTTTGGCTTCAGTGATCATCCTCACTGAGGTAGTTTGCTTTCAGTATTCATTTTTACTGAGGCAATTTTGTCTCAGTAATAACCCTCACTAAGGCAGTTTAGTCTCGGTAATTAACCTCACTGAGACAGTTTGTCCTCAGTAATCATCCTCACTAGAGCAGTTTATTCTCACTAATCAGTAGAATACGAGAACTCAAAGGCAGCAAACTCTGAAACACGAAAGAAAACTCTAGGGAATTACAGAACATAGACCTCAAACTGATTGTCATAGTCAGAAGAGAGAGAGAGAGAGAGAGAGAGAGAGAGAGAGAGAGAGAGAGAGAGAGAGAAGAAGTTAAGAGCCATATTATCTGTAGCAAAACTAGATCCAGTCTAGAGCGTTTAGTTAAAGGAAATGGTACATACACTGATGACAGTAAAGAAATGAGTGAAATTCTGTGTTTAGTGAACCACTTTTTAGTCTACGTATTAGTCTACAGATTGAAGACCCAAAGGAGTTTTTCAGTGAATGAGACTCAGTGCCGCCCCGACATCTCAAAAAATTCTGACTGAAGCCATTGATAGCATGCCCATGCAGTCTGCCTCAGGACCAGACTCCTCTAGCTCCATATTCATCAAAAATTACAAGAAACTACTATTTCGGGCCTCCAGTTTTTTATGGACAAGGGGACTGAACACAGATGTCATCACAGTCATTAAAAACAACTGATATTTACCCACTCCATAAAGGTAACGGTAAAGCAGATGCGAAAACTATAGACCACAATCCCTAACTTCACATCAAAATCCTTGAATGGGTTCTAAGAAGCAAGATTGTTAATCACAAGGAACTGTAACAGTTGCACAACCCAGGGCAGCATGGGCTTAGGTCGCTCCTGCCTAACTAGACCATTATGTCATGGTAAATGCTGATATAGTATACATGGCTTTTGCAGAAGCCCCGGACAAGTGCGACCTGTGTAAGAGTACACGTCGGAGGCTGCAACAGTGAAAAGCACAGTATCTCATACTTATATTTGAGACGTACAAAGATAAATTGTAGCACCATAACATGTTTTGATGGCACCAGAATCTCTGAGTGGCGTCCATCCAAGACTGAATCTTCAAGCAGATATAAATCAAGTCTTAAAAGACAAACTCGAATTATTGTGTAGAATGCTAGTTCCCTGTGTTTGACATAAATGACGATGTCAAAGGAACTCAAATTCAATTATCATAATGTTCTTATCTGTAAAGCAAGGAAAATGATAGTCTAGTTAACTAGAACGTTCTAATCAAGAGATGCTGAGGCGATGATGATGCTCTTTAAATCACTTGTTCTCTCCTGGCTGGACTACTGCTATATACTGGCGGCCACCTTCAAGGCAGGCGAGATTACAAAGCTAGAGAGCTGTCACTGCCGTACTCATTCAAACATCTCAGTTACTAGGATCACTTCGTCTCTTGAACTGTGTTTCTTGGGATGTAGGCAAGCAAGGTTCATCATAATTTACACCTGGAAAATCCTGTAGGACTGATTCCAAACCTGCACACTATATAACTTCCTATGAGTGCAAAGAAATTGGAAGGTTGTGCAAATTGTCTCCAGTAAAAAGGCAGGGGCGCGACAAATACAGTAAGAGAGAACTCGACAAGCGTCAGAGGTCCTCGACTTTTCAACATCCCTCCTTCGTGCATAAGGAAAATTGCCAACAATCCTCTGGCTGTTTTCAAGAGAGAACCTTACAAGTTCCTCGTATCAGTTCCTGATCAGCCAGGCTGTGCTGTATGTGTTGGAATGCTTGCGGCTATCACTAACAGCCTAGTCGATTATGTCAGCAACCAAGACGGGCTGCGGGGGCGATGACCCCCAGAAGCGTCATAGGGTAAACAAAGTAAACACTCCCCACTGAGGCAGTTTAGCCTCAATCATCATAATTGAGACATTACAAGTATAATAATCACCCTCACTGAGGTAGCGAGGGATAAGCTGAAGCTAATCCTTCATATCTTTATGCACAACAAATTTATCGGGATATTTGAAAACTAATTTGTAGTGTTTGTGAGCACATTGAGAGAAGACTAGTGTCATCATAGGTGGTCCAGGACTGTTCAACTTGCTGCCACCAGATACCAGTAATATTGCCACAACAAGTGAAGTTTTTGATCGTAAACTGGTTCACTACTTTCTGCAGGCACCAGATCAACCCTGTTTAAGTGGCTGTGTAGACTCAGGGACTGACTACCTCACCTTCCATTGTCTCCATTATTTGAAAAAAGGTCATTGGTTGGCGAAATGTCTTCATAATAGAGATACCCAGGTGTTGCACTTGTCTTATTCATGAACCTGTCACATACCTGTGACCAGTTTCGAGGACTCTTTTTAGCGCTTACCATCGTGAGACCAGGCTACCTTGATGACTGCCTGCTCAACCAAGCTGTTACTGCTACCGGGTCATAGCAACAGTTTCACCACTTATGCAGATTTCTCTTCCGAACTTCTACCTTCGTTGTGGCAATATTTGTCATAACTGCTTTTAGCAGGTTGAAGAGTCTTGGACCAGTGTTGACAGTGTTATAACTACTGACAGGTTGAAGAGTCTTGGACCAGTGTTGACGGTATTATAACTACTGACAGGTTGAAGAGTCTTGGACCAGTGTTGACGGTGTTATAACTACTGACAGGTTGAAGAGTCTTGGACCAGTATTGACGGTATTATAACTACTGACAGGTTGAAGAGTCTTGGACCATTGTTGACGGTGTTATAACTACTGACAGGTTGAAGAGTCTTGGACCATTGTTGACGGTGTTATAACTACTGACAGGTTGAAGAGTCTTGGACCAGTGTTGACGGTGTTATAACTACTGACAGGTTGAAGAGTCTTGGACCACAGTTGACAGTGTTGTCTTGGCTATGGTGTCCCTGCTTTTCACTGGGTATATTTTACTCGCATATCCTTCACTCCAGTAAGTTTGTATGCTGTGTGGATTGGGAACCATGTTTTTATAATAATAATAATAATAATAATAATTTTATTTTGACATGTACAAGACAGATATATATCATTCAGGTATATTTAGCCTAACAAATGAGACAAATGTATATCACTTAGGTATATTTAGGCTAGTTATGCCTGAATGGTATAGAATACCGTCAAGATGAAGAATTAGACACATGTACAACATCTGGGTTTCTTTACAGTGGCTGTATCAATACAAATTAAGGGACACTAATGTGAAGACTGTAGATTTGTAGAATTATATATAGTTCTACAGTCTTCACATTATGTCCTTGTATTGATTAAGCCACTGGATGTCGAAACGTCTACAAATAAAGATACACAGATGTTGCATATGTGTCTAATTCTTTATATTTAAGCTAAAAGAGAGACCACCACCTGCCTAGCCTAAGACCTGAGGGACTGATCACCTCACAGTTACCTTTCCACTTACACTGTCTCCAGTGCTATAATAACTTGTATTCAACTGAAGAAGGCAGCTGCACAAACGAACATTTCTACAATAAAGATATGCAAGTGTTGTACATGTGTCTTGTTCATGTGTTTTGTTCATGTGTTTTGTACTGTATTATAACTATTTATAATAACAGTAGTTTCCCAGCTGCTAGACACGTCCCTGCTTGTTTATTGACCAGGTCTTTGTTATCTTGGAGCCTAGAAACAGGTCAGAGGTATACCAGTAAGGGACTCTTAGTAATAACATTACCTTAACTGGGATACCAGTGCAAGACTCTCAGTAACACTCACCTTCACTGGTATATCAGCTTCACCTTCACTGGTATACCAGCTTCACCTTCACTGGTATACCAGCTTCACCTTCACTGGTATACCAGCTTCACCTTCACTGGTATATCAGCTTCACCTTCACTGGTATATCAGCTTCACCTTCACTGGTATACCAGCTTCACCTTCACTGGTATATCAGCTTCACCTTCACTGGTATATCAGCTTCACCTTCACTGGTATACCAGCTTCACCTTCACTGGTATATCAGCTTCACCTTCACTGGTATACCAGCTTCACCTTCACTGGTATACCAGCTTCACCTTCACTGGTATACCAGCTTCACCTTCACTGGTATATCAGCTTCACCTTCACTGGTATACCAGCTTCACCTTCACTGGTATATCAGCTTCACCTTCACTGGTATATCAGCTTCACCTTCACTGGTATACCAGCTTCACCTTCACTGGTATACCAGCTTCACCTTCACTGGTATACCAGCCGCACCTTCACTGGTATACCAGCCGCACTTTCACTGGTATACCAGCCGCACTTTCACTGGTATACCAGCCGCACTTTCACTGGTATACCAGCCGCACTTTCACTGGTATACCAGCCGCACTTTCACTGGTATACCAGCCGCACTTTCACTGGTATACCAGCCGCACTTTCACTGGTATACCAGCCTCACCTTCACTGGTATACCCATGAATTCAAACTAGTGGAAAAGCAAATCTGATATTGATGGTAAAATGGTGAACCATCAGTAAGCCTTTGAAGTAATTACAACCACGCAGTTGTGAGCCTTTACTGCTGACCCTCACATCATGCAGTCACCGTTGGGGACCGTTGTGACGGTCGCCAACCGTTTTCCCTGGGTGACTGGCTGGAGTAGCAGCCTCCTGTAAGTTATATTGACTCTGGCCGGGATTACTGGAGTGGGTGAAAATATTCTCTCTCTCTTCTCTCTCTCTGTCTCTCTCTCTCTCTCTCTCTCTCTCTCTGTCTCTCTCTCTGTCTTCTCTCTCTGTCTCTCTCTCTGTCTCTGTCTCTCTGTGTCTGTCTCTCTCTCTCTCTCTCTCTCTCTCTGTCTCTGTCTGTCTCTTTGTCTCTCTCTCTCTCTCTGTCTCACTCTCTCTCTCACACACACACACATGATAAGAGTTATGATAAAGCTCATGGAGCTGGAATAGTGACCTAGTAACGAGCAGTGAAGAGACGGTGCAAGGAGCTGTGACTCGACTCCTGTTACCACAACTAGGTGAGTACACACACACATACATTTAAGCCATAGGTTAAGAAAGGAAGTATGTACAGAGCGATGACAGTACATACAGTGAGGAAGTTAGTGTGGCCGAGTGGGAGTGTAGTACAGTGGAGTGGGAGTGTAGTACAGTGGAGTGGGAGTGTAGGACAGTGGAGTGGGAGTGTAGGACAGTGGAGTGGGAGTGTAGTACAGTGGAGTGGGAGTGTAGTACAGTGGAGTGGGAGTGTAGTACAGTGGAGTGGGAGTGTAGTACAGTGGAGTGGGAGTGTAGTACAGTGGAGTGGGAGTGTAGTACAGTGGAGTGGGAGGGTGTTAAATATAACATGATGGGTGTTGCAGTATCGTGTTCATGCACTAGTTCTTTATATAATGTTCACCAGAGACTTTCACTAGTTGAGACCAACACTTCTATAGCACTCTTGAAACCTCTCACACACACGTTAAAACTATCTCTCTCTCTCTCTCTCTCTCTCTCTCTCTCTCCTCTCTCTCTCCAAAATTTCCTTCGTAATCTCATACAAAATTATTTAATATTGTTTTAATAATTGCTTATGCTGTTTTTGTCCTCTTCCTCCGTGATGTGTGCTTCTTATCCATCCTGTGATTAGTGGCTAGTTATTGTCACTACATATCCATCCTGTGGATGGTAGTGGCTAGTTTATTGTGCACCTCATATCCATCCTGTGGATGGTAGTGGCTAGTTTATTGTGCACCTCATATCCATCCTGTGGATGGTAGTGGCTAGTTTATTGTGCACCTCATATCCATCCTGTGGATGGTAGTGGCTAGTTTATTGTGCACTCATATCCATCCTGTGGATTGTAGTGGCTAGTTTATTGTGCACCTCATATCCATCCTGTGGATGGTAGTGGCTAGTTTATTGTGCACCTCATATCCATCCTGTGGATGGTAGTGGCTAGTTTATTGTGACCTCATATCCATCCTGTGGATGGTAGTGGCTAGTTTATTGTGCACTCATATCCATCCTGTGGATGGTAGTGGCTAGTTTATTGTGCACCTCATATCCATCCTGTGGATGGTAGTGGCTAGTTTATTGTGCACCTCATATCCATCCTGTGGATGGTAGTGGCTAGTTTATTGTGCACCTCATATCCATCCTGTGGATGGTAGTGGCTAGTTTATTGTGACCTCATATCCATCCTGTGGATGGTAGTGGCTAGTTTATTGTGCACCTCATATCCATCCTGTGGATGGTAGTGGTAGTTTATTGTGTACCTCATATCCATCCTGTGGATGGTAGTGGATAGTTTATTGTGTACCTCATATCCATCCTGTGGATGGTAGTGGATAGTTTATTGTGACCTCATATCCATCCTGTGGATGGTAGTGGCTAGTTTATTGTGCACCTCATATCCATCCTGTGGATGGTAGTGGCTAGTTTATTGTGCACCTCATATCCATCCTGTGGATGGTAGTGGCTAGTTTGTGCATATCCATCCTGTGGATGGTAGTGGCTAGTTTATTGTGTACCTCATATCCATCCTGTGGATGGTAGTGGCTTATTGTGCTCATATCCATCCTGTGGATGGTATGGCTAGTTATTGTGCCTCATATCCATCCTGTGGATGGTAGTGGCTAGTTTATTGTGCACCTCATATCCATCCTGTGGATGGTAGTAGCTAGTTTATTGTGTACCTCATATCCATCCTGTGGATGGTAGTGGCTAGTTTATTGTGCACCTCATATCCATCCTGTGGATGGTAGTGGCTAGTTTATTGTGCACCTCATATCCATCCTGTGGATGGTAGTGGCTAGTTTATTGTGCATCTCATATCCATCCTGTGGATGGTAGTGCAGAAGCATACGGCTACACAATAGGCCTGGGAACTAGGTCCTAAATAGGCTTAAGGGGAACATGTATGGTTTCATATTATTTGGGTATTCTTGTTATATCTAATAGAACAACATTTAATAAAAATATTTTTATTTCGATGCAAGTTACAAGTATACATAGGTATTGGTAGTTACAATTATAAAACTGTAATGCAAGGAGAGCCACTGGCATGCCATGGCATTAGGGGCAGCTTATTCTAAAGACTTATTCACTAAGTACTTATTTCTAGAGAAATTAATTGAGTTTATTCTAGTTATGTATTATTTCAAATTACAATATGATTATAAGAACATAAGAACATAAGAAAGGAGGAACACTGCAGCAGGCCTGTTGGCCCATACTAGGCAGGTCCTTCACATTCCATCCCACTAACAGAATATTTGTTCAACCTAATTTTCAATGCTACCCAACATAAGAACATAATAATGGAGGAACACTGCAGAAGGCCTACTGGCCCATACAAGGCAGGTCCTTATCAAAACCACAACTACCTAAGAATTCACTCCTGCACCCACGACACCAATCAAACCCAGCCCCTCCCACTCATATATTTGTCCAATCTCTTTTTAAAGCCACCCAAGGTCCTAGCCTCTATCACCCTAATCGGAAGATTGTTCCACGCATCTACAACTCTGTTCGAAAACCAGTACTTGACTATGTCCTTTCTTAATCTAAATTTTTCCAATTTAAATCCGTTATTTCTGGTTCTTACTTGGTTCGATATCCTCAGTATTTTATTAATATCTCCTTTGTTTATGCCCATCATCCACTTGTACACCTCGATGATATCTCCCCTCATTCTACGTCTCTCCAGAGAGTGGAGATTCAACGCTCTAAGTCTATCTTCATACGGGAGATTTCTTATACTGTAAATCATTTTAGTCATACTATTAAAATACAAGACAAGAGAAATTGGTTGAGTTTAATCTAGTTGTATATTTTATTTCAAGTTACAATATGTTGATGCTATACTAGTATAATAACAATACTAGAGAAATTTATTGAGTTTCTTCTAGTTATATATTTTATTTCAAATTAACAAAATGATGATACTATAATATTTTAAATGTTTTAAATGTTTACACGCATTGTATTTGATTTACATCGTGGGTTAGTAGTGTTGTTGAGGCTTACACCTAGGGTAGCTTTCTTCATGCTTTGGGCCACAGTATGAGTGAGAAGGTTGGATTTGAGAAGGACTTGCCAAGTATGGACTAGTAGGTCTGCTGCAGTGTTCCTCCATTCTCATGTTCTTATGAAACTTTGTACTGTCTCAGAATCAGCCCCCAGTCTTAGTACCAGTCCAGACTCTGCTAGGGACTCTACCAGTCACCACTAAAACCTTAAATATACAACCATCATTGCACAAGACCATAGCCCACATTACAGATGTAGTGGAGTCTTCTTCTTCTGGTGAAAGTAGTTCCCTGGAAGCAGGACGGGGTGGCCCTGGCTTGGACACTGAAGATTATAGTGAAGTCCTAGAAACTGCACAGATTGAGAACACACCTACCACAAATTCTACCCAACCAAAAGCAAAATTGTCGAAATTCTATGTTTGGGGCATCTGTAAGCATGGAATATCAGGAAAAACAAATGGAACATGCAACTTTGAGCATCCCAAAAAATTTCGTGACCTCCTGTCTAAAGGAGTGTGTCGTTCTCCCTCTTGTAAATTCTTTCACCCAGAAATGTGCCACTCTTCGGTCCTCCAGAAACAGTGCTACAACACCAGCTGCCCTCCATACCATCTAAAGGGGACCAGGAGGTACAGACCTCATAGGACTAACAATAGTAGTTACGACAACCCCACTCCAAGTGATTTTTTAGTGGCAGGAAACGAAGAAAGAAAATGGAAGAAAATAACTAAAATAGTCCACCATCTTGGAGCCTTGTTGGACTGGAGGCACAGCCAGTGACTTCCATGGCACTCCAGAACCACAATTACTGATGCCAATAACAAAATCCCCCCAACAAACACAGAATACGACCTTGTTTATACTTGCTAATATACAGGGCCTTAATTAAGTCATCCACCAACAACAAAATACCTTTTAGCAGTGGACTTCTAGAGGAGTCAAATGCGATGTTTACAGCCTTCACAGAGACCCACACAAAAGATCACTTTGACAACGAAATGTGGATAAATGGGTACAACCTTTTTAGATGCGACAGATAGAACAGGCAACAAGGGGGGGGGAGGTTGGCCTGTATGTCAGAGATGCTGAACACCACAAATATAGTTGAAGTTCTAACAGTAAAGATCGAGAACCAAAACCTAGTCATCGTGGTTGTATATAAGCCACCAGATGCAACCTCCCAACAGTTCAAGAAACAGCTACGGAAAATTGATTACTGTCTGGAAAGCCTTCCAGCTCCATCCCCAAATATCTTACTTCTTGGTGATTTCAACCTAAGACATACAAAATGGAAGAATGTAGCAAATAATGTTATAGCAGAAACAATCCCTGGAGGCAGCGCAAATGAAAGGTCACACACACATGAGCTACTAAATCTCTGCGATAAATATACCCTAAGTCAGCAGATAGTGGAGCCAACAAGACTGGAAAACACACTTGACCTTATCTTCACAAATAAAGAGGACCTGGTAAGAGACATAACAATATCAAAAACAATATGACATTTTATTGCGGCAACGTTTCGCTCTTCAGGAGCTTTTTCAAGCCGTTACAAACAATAGGGTATATATAGGCTTAGAGTGAGGTGTAATACTAGTGATAGTAGTAGTAATACAATAAGGTAGAACAATAAACAAGCACATGAATAAAAGATTATAAAAATATAAAAATAGGTTAGACAAATATTGGCGGTAGGATATGAGAAGGTGTGTATCAGTGTTGCTCCTTTGTAATGAGCTTGTGTAGTATAGACAAGAGAGACTGTGTGGTGGCAGGGTTTACTGCTTTCAGGCAGAGGATAGTCCACCTTCCATGGTTCATGTCATCATAGTTAACTATAGTTGTCAGTCTTCAAGAATGACCAAACTGCTGGAAAACTTACATCTTTATGAGGGAGAATGTTGGGAAGTATGTATCTGTCAATTCTGTAAGTGGACTACAAGATTGTGATGTGTTTTAGCATGGAGAGTGACTGGCTGGTGGTCACTTTCCCAACACTGTGATAATCCCTCATCATAGGGAAAGTCCATAATAATCTCCTGATTCACACACTCTTGTGTCTACACTTTCGATTTTCGTGTGAAGCATCAGTGGTGGTGTTGGTGGTGCTGCAGGTGTGGTGGCGGTGGTGCTGCAGGTGTGGTGGCGGTGGTGCTGCAGGTGTGGTGACGGTGGGTAGGTTATTAAACAATATTGTATACATCAGCAAAGTACTGTTACACTATGTTAGTTACACAGTTAAAGCAAAAGTTAACTATACATTATCTTGTCATGCTTCACCAAGCGTTTGTATAGAGTTCTAAGAAGAATGATCACCAACCACCTGGATCTGCAACAGTTGCACAACCCACAGCAACATGGGTTTAGAACAGGTCGCTTCTGCCTCTCTCAACTATTGGACCATTATAACATGGTCTTGGATGAATTAGAGGGTAAACAGAATGCTGATATAGTATACATAGACTTTGCAAAAGCTTCGAGAAGTGCGATGATGATGTAACAGCTCACGGCATGATGAAGGTATAACTGGAAAAGTGGGCAGATGTATCTTGAAGTCACTTGTTCTCTCTAGGCTGGAATACTGGTGTACACCTGTAGCCCCAAGCAGAGGGGGACTGATTACCTTAAACTTCTCATCTTACACTGTTATTCTCTGTATTGGACTGAAGAAACTGGCCAGCGAAACGTTTCTTCAGAAATTTCCAACTGTTGCACAAGTGTCTCAGTCTTCGACTTGTTGGTTTTAAGAACATAAGAAAGAAGGAACACTGCAGCAGGCCTACTGGCCCATGCGAGGCAGGTCCAATTCTCCCACCGGCTTAAGCCAATGCCCCGACCCAGCCAGGTCAGGTTACATGCTCTTAAGGAAGGAGCACGGCATCTGACCTAGTAGCACAAACTAGTCAGGTACAACTCACACCCACCCACACCCACATATATTTGTCTAGCCTATTTTTAAAACTACACAACGTTTTAGCCTCTATAACTGTACTCGGGAGTTTGTTCCACTCATCGACAACTCTATTACCAAACCAATGCTTTCCTATATCCTTCCTGAATCTGAATTTATCTAATTTTAAAGCCATTGCTGCGAGTCCTGTCAATACTAGATATTTTTAGCACGCTATTTACATCCCCTTTATTTATTCCTGTTTTCCATTTATACACCTCAATCATATCCCCCCTAATTCTACGCCTTTCTAGAGAGTGCAGATTCAGGGCCCTCAGTCTATCCTCATAGGCAAGATTTCTGATACATGGGATCAACTTAGTCATCCTCCTTTGTACGTTTTCCAGAGCATTTATATCCATTCTGTAATACGGTGACCAAAACTATGCAACATAATCTAGATGAGGCCTAACCAAGGATATATAGAGTTGAAGAACAACCTGAGGACTCCTATTATTTATGCTTCTTGATATGAAGCCAAGGATTCTGTACGCTTTATTGCGAACACTTATGCAATGCTGTCTTGGTTTTAGATTACTGCTAACCAGAACTCCTAAATCCTTTTCGCAATCAGTAGTATTAAGATTTACATTATTTAGTTTATATGTGGCATGGTTATTGTCCTGTCCAATATTTAGAACTTTGCATTTGTCTATATTAAACTGCATCTGCCACTTCTCCGACCACTGCATCAGTCTATTCAAATCTTCCTGGAGTGCTCTAATGTCCTCATTTGAATGAATTGGACGGCCTATTTTGGTGTCATTGGCAAATTTGCTTATGTCGCTATTTATTCCCTCATCTATGTCGTTTATGTAGATTGTGAACAACAAAGGTCCCAATACTGACCCCCTGTGGAACACCGCTTGTGACGCTTCCCCACTCTAATTTCTCCCCATTTATGCAAACACTCTGCTGCCTATTTGTCAACCATGCCTCTATCCAGGAAAAAATTTCTCCTATTCCGTGTGCCTTAATTTTCCTCAATAGTCTCTGATGTGGGACTCTATCAAAAGCCTTACTGAAGTCCATATACACAATATCATATTCATTACCATGATCTACCTCCTCAAATACCTTAGTGAAAAAAAGTTATTAAATTTGTAAGGCAGGAACGCCCTTTTGTAAAACCGTGCTGAGATTCGTTGATTAATTTATGCTTTTCAAGATGGCTGCGAATTGCCTCGGCTATTATTGATTCTATAAATTTTCCCACTATGGAGGTTAGGCTTATTGGTCTATAGTTCGAAGCTAAGGACCTGTCACCTGCTTTGAAAATAGGTATTACATTTGCCATTTTCCACTTATCTGGCACCATGCCAGTTTGCAGTGATATGTTGAAAAGATTAGCCATAGGTTTGCTAAGCTCCTCTTTACATTCCTTTAGAACCCTTGCATACAGTTCATCAGGGCCTGGGGATTTGTTAGGTTTTAATTTATCTATTTGTCTAAGAACCATGTCACTTGTGACCCTAGTCATGCATAGTTTACTATCATCCTGTTCTACATAATTAATTATTTCTGGAATATCGCTAGTATCTTCCTGTGTAAAAACTGAGAGGAAGTAAGTGTTAAACATTCTACACATTTCCTTATCTGACCTGAGTAACTTTTGAGTGGGCCTATCTTGTCCCTAATCTTACTTCTGTATACTTGAAAAAATCCTTTTGGGTTAATCTTCGATTCTCTTGCAACTTTAACCTCATAGTCTCTTTTTGCTGTTCTTATTCCCTTTTTTATTTATCTCTTTAACTGAATATATTGATTACTTAATTGCCCCTCTCCTCTTTTGATTCGCCTATATATGCCTCTCTTTGATAAGGAAGTTCCTGAAGAGCATCGATTGGAGGTCACCTCTGTGGGTTAACAGGACGCAAACCTGACACATTAACACACATTTGCTTTCTGTGTTTACACAAGAGGACACAAATGAAATCCCAGAAATCATTAAGTTTACAGATCAGGACGAAAATATACAAGTTCAGAGTCACTAGTGACATGGTCCTCAAATAGATACGTTGTAGAAAATGGTATAAACTACCGACAAGTTGATGATTAAGACACATGTGCAACAGTTGGGTATCTTTATTGATGAAACGTTACTCCTAAACAGTAGACTTCTTCAGTCAAATACAGAGACAGCAGTTGTAATGAAATAAAGATGATGTAATCAGTCCATCATCCTTGGAGAAAAAGTATTTGAGGTGGTCAGTCCCTCAGCCTGGAGAAGAGTTCAGCTCCACAGTCTGGAACAATGTGAAGTTGAAGCAACAGTATGGAGACTTGTATACTGTCAGAGGTTAGGAGCAGCCCACTATCATTATCATTCTGTTAGGCTGTTGGTGTTGGCAGCCAGTTGTCCCACATACCCATCACAGCCTGGTTGATCTGGCACCTGGTGAAGATACTTGTATAGTTTCCTCTTGAAGGCTTCTACACTGGTTCCAGCCGTGTTTCGGATATCTTCTGGTAAGATGTTGAATAGTCTGGGACCCCGGATGTTAATACAGTGCTCCCGTATTGTCCCCACCGCACCCCTGCTCCTCACTGGGTTTATTTTACACTTCCTCCCATATCTCTCACTCCAGTATGTTGTTATGGCAGTGTGCAGATTTGGGACCAGGCCCTCAAGTACTTTCCATGTATATATTATCATGTATCTCTATATATATATATATCTTTCTCTGCTCCAGTGAGTACATATTTAGAGCAATGGATTCAAGTTGCTCAAATTTAGATTTAGAAAGGATATAGGACAATATTGGTTTAGTAAAAATTGCATATATATAGAACCTTCCACGTAGTCATTAAAGCGAGAACTTTGGATAGTTTTGGACACAGGCTGGACGAGTGGGAGTGGGAGGGTGAGAGGTGTGGAGGACATCTCCACAACCTTGTTAACTACTACTGACCCGTCCCTCAGGTATGACCTACTTCCACTGGGTAATCCCACCTACCAGTGACAATGTCTTGGTCTACTACACGTCCCTCACCTGACCCAGTATATAAGCACCAGTCTTCCTGCCTGTGCTTCAGACTCTTCAAGACTACGCTGCTCTTCACCAACACTGAGGGGCTGATTACCTCGTCTTTTGTATATACTTCTACAGTCTTCTCATTATGTCCTTGTATTGTATTGATAAAGCCACTGGATGGCGAAACGTCTACAATGAAGATACCCAGATGTTGTACATGTGTTTAATTCTTCGGTAGTGGTAATGCTGGTGATGGTGGTGGTAATGTAATGCTGCTGGTTATGGTTGTAGTGGGGGTAATGCTGCTGGTTGTGGTGGCAGTGGTAATGCTGGTGGTAGTGGGGAAGCTGCTGGTGGTGAAGGGGTATTAACCTAACTAGAGACAGCAGTGTCTCCTGTCACCTGGCGAGGTGTAACCTACACTAGCTGTCTTTAATTCAGTCATGACAAATGAAGTCAGGATAGTTTAAAGAGAGAGACGAAGAGACACAGAAAATCAAAGAGGAAATCATCCTCCGTTCCCTTACGTACATTGGCTCACGTTCGCCGATCGTAACAGGTAAATATTTATCAACGAAATCAGAGCGGAACAAATTGAACAATGATTTTGTGGGTAATGTAAGTGTGTTATGGGGGAGAGAGAGAGTCAATACATACGCACAATTAATCGAGAGATAACAAATAAACGTATTATTATTATTGGGACTGACCACCTTCTATCAAGGCAGACAGACTGAACACTTTCTTTCAAAGAACAAAATAAGACCCAGGAGAATGACGGGGGGAGAGGGGGGGGTTATTGAGAAACTTCAAAACAAGGGAAATAATGCCAATAGTGACACTTTTCAAATCACTTGTGTTCTCTCATTTGGAATATTGTTCTGGGTTGACGGCCTCATTTAGGACAGGAGAAATATCAGAGTTGGAACAAATACAGAGATCGTCTACGAATCTGCACACGGCCATAACATACTGGAATGAGAGATATGGGAGGAAATGCAAAATAAACCCAGTGAAAAGCAGGGGTGCGGTGGGCACAATAAGGGAACACTGTATCAACATCCGTGGTTCCAGATTATTCAACATCTTACCAGAAGATATTTGAAACACTGCTGGGACAAGTGTAGAAGTCCTCAAGACGAAACTGGACAAGTATCTTCACCAGGTGCCAGATCAACCAGGCTGTGATGGATATGTGGGCTGCCAACAGCAATAGCCTGGTTCACCAGGCAACCACCAGACGAGCCTGGCCTATGGTCGGGCACTGGGAGTAGAAAAACTCTGGGAACTTGTCAAAGGTATATCAAAGGTAGGGTAAGTAAGGTAATGATGTAGGGTAACTGAGGTAATTATGTAGGGTAACTGAGGTAATGGTGTAGGGTAACTGTGGTAAAGATGTGGGGTAACTGAGGTAATGGTGTAGGGTAACTGAGGTAATGATGTAGGGTAACTGAGGTAATGGTGTAGGGTAACTGAGGTAATGATGTGGGGTAACTGAGGTAATGTCTTCACACAAGACATTCTCACTTTCTAGACAAACATTGATGTCCTCGGCCCGAGGGCGTCACTGTATTCCATCACTGTGGTAGCCCAGGTATACCATCAATGTGGTAACCCAGGTATACCATCACTGTGGTAACCCAGGTATACCATCACTGTGGTAACCCAGGTATACCATCACTGTGGTAACCCAGGTATACCATCACTGTGGTAACGCAGGTATACCATCACTGTGGTAACCCAGGTATACCATCACTGTGGTAACCCAGGTATACCATCACTGTGGTAACCCAGGTATACCATCACTGTGGTAACCCAGGTATACACACTGAGCTGTTATGAGAGGCTGATGGAACTGAATGTATCAACATTACAGGATAAAACGGGGAAGCTGTGACAATATACGAAATTCTCGCACTAATTACCTGTGTAGACGGAGACCAGGTTTTTGAGAGGCGAGTAACGCGTACTCGGGGACACAGATGGGCCATAGGGATGTCGGGAAGTGTTTCTTCAGTTTCATGGTGCTTGAAAAGTATAACAATTTTGGTGAAGAATTAGTGGGGAAGGCTTCATACATAGCTGCAAGAGCAGGTATGATGAGGCCAAGGTGGCTAGGAGTAAATCTGGCAAACAGCAAGTTGAGAGGCGGGGCCAGGAGCTAAAATCTACCCCTGCAGTTATATATAGGCGAGTACACACATACACGAGAAATCCTGTGTCACAAACCTACTGGAGTTTTACAGCAAGGTGACAGAAATAAGGCAGAGAGAGAGAGAGAGAGAGAGAGAGAGAGAGAGAGAGAGAGAGAGAGAGAGAGAGAGAGAGAGAGAGAGAGAGAGAGAGAGAGAGATGGGTAGACTGTAAGAAGGCTTTCAACACAGTTCCACACAAGAGATTATTGCAAAACCTAGAGGATCAGGCAGTAATAACAGGAAAGGCACTGCAATGGATCAGAGAATACCTGAATGGAAGGAAACAACGAGTGATGGTTCGTGGCGAGGTGTCAGAGTGGGCGCCTGTGACAAGTGGGGTTCCACAAGGGTCAGTCCTAGGACCGGTGCTGTTTCTGGTATATGTGAATGACATAACGGAAGGGATAGATTCAGAGGTGTGTCTGTTTGCAGACGACGTGAAGCTAATGCGTAGAATTCAAGCGTATGAGGATCAGATGGGAGTACAAAGGGATCTGGACAGGCTGCAAGCCTGGTCCAACAACTGGCTCCTGGAGTTTAACCCCACCAAGTGCAAAGTCATGAAGATTGGGGAAGGTCAAGAAAGACCGCAGACAGAGTAAAGGCTAGGGGGATAAAGACTACAAACCTCGCTCAAGAAAAAAAGGATCTTGGGGTGAGTATAATACCGAGCACATCTGAGGCGGACATCAACCAAATAACTGCTGCAGCATATGGGCGCCTGACAAACCTAAGAATAGTGTTTCGACACCTGAGTAAGGAATCATTCAAGACACTGTACACCGTGTACGTCAGGCCCATATTGGAATATGCAGCACCAGTATGGAACCCACACCTGGTCAAGCACGTCAAGAGAAAGTGCAAAGGTTTGTAATAAGACTAGTCCCTAAGCTAAGGGATATGTCCTAGGAGGAGAGGTTAAGGGAAATCAACCTGACGACACTGGAGGACAGGAGAGTTAGGGAAGACATGATAACGACATATAAAATACTAAGAGGAATTGACAGGGTGGACAGGGATAGGATGTTTCAGAGATGGGACACAGCAACAAGGGGTCACAACTGGAAGTTGAAGACTCAGATGAGTCACAGGGATGTTAGGAAGTATTTCTTCAGTCACAGAGTTGTCAGGAAGTGGGACAATCTAGAGAGTGATGTAATGGAGGCAGGAACCATACATAGATTTAAGAAGAGGTACGATAAAGCTCATGGAGCTGGGAGAGAGAGTGGAACTAGTAGCGACCAGCGAAGAGGCGGGGCCAAGAACTGTGAATCGACCCCTGCAACCACAAATAGGTAAGTCACACACACACACACACACACACACACACACACACATTTATCAACATTGCTGTCAGACACTGCAACATCTTGGGATCTTGATACAGAGAATTGTACACTTGCCTAACCTATAGGCATGACCTACTTCCACTTATTGATTTGTCCACTGTGATATCGCCTACACTGTTTCACCTCACCGTTCTACAGGATATAAGCTTCGCAGATATGCTGTATTCTTATCAAGATTAATGGACTGATTACATAGACTCCAAGCTGAGGGACTGATTACCTCAAACTCCTTCTGATCTTCACCATTCGTCTTTGTATTGGACTGATAAAGCCACTGTGTGGCGAAATGTTTCTGGAATTAAGATTTCTAAGTGTCTAATTTATCATATACACACACAAACACAATTATATATATATATATATATATATATATATATATATATATATATATATATATATATATATATATATATGTCGTGCCGAATTGGTAAAACTGGTCAATTAGCAAGAGCTCATTTAAAATTAAGTCCTTTCTAAAATCTCCTCCAGCTCCTCCGAAGCTGGACACGAGCCAAGTATGCAGCAAGCATTTCCCCTCTGGTTGGCCACGCTGAGGCGCTGGAACATGAAAGTGGCTGCCCTTGGGTCCCTGGTGGTGTTGATGAGTCTGGAACCCAGTTCTTTAAGGAAACATGTGGAGTTTTTTCCCCATGGTCACAAGGTTTCTGGTCCCACTGGGAAAAATTGATACTGTTGGCTTATGTCTCTGTACTTGCAGATCTTGTACTCCTCCCTGTGATCAGCAGCTCCTCCCTGTCGCCCGACACTGATGGATGTAGATGTCAGCCAGTGTCAACACGCAGGTATAGTCCCGTCCTAAGAGCTTGCCATTCTTCCAAGGATAGATGGTGATCCCATCGGGGGGGTTTCTGGGTTGTGAGTATTGTTGGGTGCTAGTGATCGTGGTTCTCTCTCAGCTGGGCATCCAGCTGTAGCAAGCTTCTCTTTATGATGTCGTTTTCATTGTGTCTTGCATGCCAGCCCTTGGTTTTGGAGCAGTTAAGACCATGTAGACCATATTGATCAGCTTACCCATCGCCGCAAATACACGTATATTCCATATATTTCGTGTGAATTGGGGCAACAAGGCAGAAAGCCATTGCAATATGGAGGGTCATAGCGTCGAGGCATGTTTCCATTGCCGAAATGGGAACTGTTTGGAGGAAGTCCCCAGAGTGATGTACGTTCACAGCTTGGAGATGCGCAGTCTCCCTGTTTGATGTTACAGCCCTAAGCATGTTGGCAAGCACCTTTTCAGCGATGGGGCCATCCCAACTTGACTGTTTGTAGGCCAGTGTTGCACTAGGTTTTGGTGCTGGAGCAGCAAGAGTCTCCATTCAGTGATGGCACTGGCGTAGCTAGGGTCCTGTATTCCTGCTGAGTCACTGAGGTTGTCCGGAAGAATTTGTTTTAACTCGTTTGAAGCTATGGAAGAAGGCAGGAACGCTGGTAGGGCAATCGGAGGATTTGCGTACTCCCAGCCCCCCAAGCCTGACTGGAAGTGAGGCTTGCAACCACTCCATCTTCAAGGGAAAAATTCAATACACTCTCTAGCATGGTCTTGAGGAGAGAGTCATATTCCTTGAGTTTCGGACTTCTGAAGGCTGGGGAGCATCTCAGGAAGTACGTACGTTTTGAGATGTGTATCAGTGTCTTTCATCCTGCCTTCCATCGTCCTGATGTCTTGAGATTTTCTTTTCTAGGATCAGATCAATGGCATTGGGCCCAAGAGGAGCACCAAGGAGAGTGCTGTTGGCTGGATCAATGGCTCGTCGTCCTCCTCGCAAAACAACACTAACATTATCCTCAATGATTTGTTGATTGGTAGAAACTATTTCACATTTGGTGGGGTTTAAAGATAGGCCCAGGCTCTCTCCCATGTCTTTAATTTTTCTGATGTCCTCTAGAAGAGATTCTGTAGTGCCGGCCAGGGTACCATCATCCAAGAACCAGATATTGAGCTCACTGGAGAGTGCTTCTGTGACTTCCTTGATATTCTATATATCATACCTAATAAGCCGAACTTGCCGAGTAGTCCGAACTCCCTTAAAAATTAAGCTTTTTCAATTTTTTTATAGATTGATAGCTAATATTTTTTCATTAACAATGATATAATTATTTTTATTTTTGGACCAAAACTAACTTAGAAACCTCACCTAACCTCTCTAAAATTAAAACAATTAAAACACTTGGAAAGAAGCAGATTCTTTACAGAAAACAATCCTTATGATAGAAAATCGTGTCTAACGAATTTGCTGGAATTTTATGTCAATCACAGTAATAAAAGAAGACTGAGGTGGGTGAGTTGCATTTTTCTTGGACTGTGTGGATGCACTCGATACTGTACCACTACAGATTAATCCAGATATTAGAAAGCAAGCTGGGATAAAAGGCAGAGTGTTCCAGTGGGTCAAGAAGTACTACCTAAATGACAGAAGGCAGAGAGTAAGAGTAAGGGATGAGATATCTGAATGGAAGAGAGTAATGAGTAGGGTTTCCACAAGGATCAGTGTTAGGACCACTACTCTTTCTAATAACCTACCAGAGAAGATTGAGTCGTATGTCACAGTTTGTTGACAATGTAAAACTGGGAAAACAAAGAACAGGCGAAGACAGTGATAAACTAGAGAGAGACCTCAACACTACAAATGTAGTCAAACAAGTGGCTTCTCGAGTTCAACCCGAAAAAATGCAGGGTCATGCGTTTTAGATTAGGAGATAACAGACTAGGCAGAGTACATCATAGGAGAGAAGGTGCAAATGTCAGAGTGAAGGATACCTAGTGTATATAACACCAAGCATGTCTCCAAAATTTCACATAAACCGTATAACGACAGCGGTATATGCAAGATTACCAAAAATGAACAGCATTCAGGGACTTGGATACAAATCCCTCAGAACCTTATCATCGAGAATACACCTGGTCAAGCATGTAAAGAAAATGAAAAAGTTCAAAGGTTTGTAACCAGGCTAGTAACAGAACTACAAACACTGAAGATGGTACACCAGCAACACAGCTGTTGTTGTAACTACAAACACTGAAGATGGTACACCAGCAACACAACTATTGTTGTAACTACAAACACTGAAGATGGTACACCAGCAACACAACTGTTGTAACTACAAACACTGAAGATGGTACAAAAGCAGGACCACTACTCTTTCTAATAACCTACCAGAGAAGATTGAGTCGTATGTCACAGTTTGTTGACAATGTAAAACTGGGAAAACAAAGAACAGGCGAAGACAGTGATAAACTAGAGAGAACCTCAACACTACAAATGTAGTCAAACAAGTGGCTTCTCGAGTTCAACCGAAAAATGCAGGGTCATGCGTTTTAGATTAGGAGATAACAGACTAGGCAGAGTACATCATAGGAGAAGGTGCAAATGTCAGAGTGAAGGATACCTAGTGTATATAACACCAAGCATGTCTCCAAAATTTCACATAAACCGTATAACGACAGCGGTATATGCAAGATTACCAAAAATGAACAGCATTCAGGGACTTGGATACAAATCCCTCAGAACCTTATCATCGAGAATACACCTGGTCAAGCATGTAAAGAAAATGAAAAAGTTCAAAGGTTTGTAACCAGGCTAGTAACAGAACTACAAACACTGAAGATGGTACACCAGCAACACAGCTGTTGTTGTAACTACAAACACTGAAGATGGTACACCAGCAACACAACTCTTGTTGTAACTACAAACACTGAAGATGGTACACCAGCAACACAACTGTTGTAACTACAAACACTGAAGATGGTACAAAAGCAACACAACTCTTGTTGTAACTACAAACACTGAAGATGGTACACCAGCAACACAACTGTTGTAACTACTAACACTGAAGATGGTACACCAGCAACACAACTGTTGTTGTAACTACAAACACTGAAGATGGTACACCAGCAACACAACTGTTGTTGTAACTACAAACACTGAAGATGGTACACCAGCAACACAACTGTTGTTGTAACTACTAACACTGAAGATGGTACACCAGCAACACAACTGTTGTTGTAACTACTAACACTGAAGATGGTACACCAGCAACACAACTGTTGTTGTAACTACTAACACTGAAGATGGTACACCAGCAACACAACTGTTGTTGTAACTATAAACACTGAAGATGGTACACCAGCAACACAACTGTTGTTGTAACTACAAACACTGAAGATGCTACACCAGCAACACAACTGTTGTTGTAACTATAAACACTGAAGATGGTACACCAGCAACACAACTGTTGTAACTACAAACACTGAAGATGGTACACCAGCAACACAACTGTTGTAATCATAAACACTGAAGAAAGGACTCCACTAGAATTTCTCTCTCCCTGACCACACCTGTTTGCCTTTACAAGGTGTGAACGTGTATGGGTGGAGAGCTAAACCTTGACGAGGTGGACACAATGCATCACTTTCAAACATTGTCACACCTAACCTACGTCACCTGTACTCACCCAGGTGTACTCACCCAGGTGTACTCACCAGGGTCTAGTGTACACTAGATTGTTAGTATAGTGTACATGTGTGGATCTAGTGTACATCCATTAGTGTACACTAGATCTGTTAGTATAGTGTACACTTCGGTTTAGCGTACATGTGTGGGTGTAGTGTACACGTCGGTCTAGTGTACACCCGTCAGTGTAGTGTACAAACAGCCACTTGTGAATAAGTAATTGTTAACCTTACCTTCACCTTGGAATAATGAAGATCAACCTTGTCATTCTGGATGGTGGTAGCGGTTAGTAGTAGTAGTAGTGGTGGGGGTAGTTGTGGTGGTGGGGGTAGTTGTGGAGGTGGTGAGGGGGGTTATAAGTAAGTTTTTATACACACGCAGTGTGCTGCTGATCTACTCTGTATGGTAGGTTGTGGCAACATCCGCAGTGTGCTGCTGTCATCAAGCTTAACATAGTGCTGCAGTTGGTTCGTTATTGTTACGTAGTTTATTACACTGTGTTCAGTAACTGTGCCACCTTGAAGGGTTTCCTTACACCATACGTGGGTAACCTTACACACACTGTACGAGGAACGCTAGTGACACAAAGGAAGGAGTTCCGGGTTGGATGTCTTTGAAGGATGCTACTGGGGGTCAACGCCCCCTCAGCTCGGTCTCAGACTAGGTCTCCCTGTAGATCAAGGCCTGATTAACCAGCCTGTTACTGCTAACAGTAAGAACCACAGCCTGGCTAGTCAGGAACTGATTTGAGGAACTTATCCAGTTCCCTCTTAAAGACAGCAAGAGGTTTGTTGGTGATTATCCTTATGCACGTAGGAAAGGCGTTGAAGTCATGGACCTCTGGCACTCAGCGAGTTCTCTCGTTGTGTACTCGTCGCGCCCCTCCTTATTGTAGGCACTGTACTGCGCACCAGCTGGTGAGTTGTCTTTCACAAGCACCGGACGAGCCTGGCCAATGGCCGGGCTCCGAGAGTAGTGAAACTCTCGAAGCTCTTCAAAGGTATATCAAAGGTACACTAAGTGATCACAATGTGCAGGTTTGGAACTAATTCCTACAAGATTTTCCAGTTATAAATTATGATGCAGTTTTCTCACCTGCATTACAAGGAATACGGTTAAAGAGAGTTCCGACGTTCCCAGCGGTTAAGATGTTTCGATGTATATGGGCGGTGAAAATTTTCTGTGCGTTTTTTAGTAATGCAATTTCACCTGGTTTGGAGGAGGCAGTTAGTATAGAGCAATATTCTAGCTTGGAGAGAAGTATCATCAGTGGTTCAGCATCCCTTATCTTGTATGGAGTGTTGCGCTCCCAGTACGTTATATATTCATTTGGGGCGCACATGACCAACCACAATCCTATTGTTAACATTGCCGACTGTAAACAAGGGAACCAGAGCCATCTAGTGGTGGTATATAGTTGTAGGTCACCTAGTGAGCGTTAGGTGTGTTGTGGTATTGTGACTCGTCACGGGGGTTTGTGGATGGTTCAAGTTTGATCATTCCTGACAACGACTGTCAGGTTGTCAGCCGCCATATATCACATTGTGATTAACCATTCAAAATGTGTCAGTTTTGTCATACAATAACTGGGGAAGTTAATCAGGATTGATCCTAGGAAAGTGCTGCTACATTTTCTGGATCAAGAGACTTGCTAGTATTAAGGCCAGGCCCATTGAAGGAAGAGGGTGGATAGCTCCAATTCCTTGAATCAAGAGTGGCTAGGCAGCATCCTGGTGACCTATCACATCTCTCACATATCTTAGCATTTCGGTGAGAATATGGCTGTGGCATACCTTTGATCAGTTCTATACCCACACTGTTTGACCAAAGCTTCTTAAGACAGAGGCCATCAACTGATACAGGTTACAGTCCTCACCGTTTCTTGCACATGTTTTAACACTGGTGATAGACTGATAGACAGCATTCCTCAAGGGAGTTACTATGGTCTGATATTAGTCTGAAGCGGAAGCCTGTTAAATGTTTTGTACTCTGGGATTGCTTTCTGTTTAATGACCATGTGAGATGAGAGATCGGTTTTAAAAATTCTGCTTACATTCAGTATATATTACGAACACAGGTGTAGTCTTGTCTCCTGTACACCTGGTTGTAGCACGATAACCAAGGTACAAACAGGAACTAACAAAAGTCAGCTATAAGTAAATACTTATAAATATTTCCTTCAGCAAACAACAGTGAGTAGCTGAGGGCTACTCACTGTTCAACCAACAGTGAGTAGCCGAGGGCTACTCACTGTTCAACCAACAGTGAGTAGCCCTCGGCTTAGGTCTTCCTGTCTTCATGGTTTTTATAGTTACCGAGATGCCTGTAGGAACCTCAGGGAACTTTTAGGTAAGTCTTTTGTCACTGATATGTAATATTTTTTTAATTAATGTTGGCTGTTTTAACTTAGTATGACAGTATTTGAGTGTTGCATTTATTGTTTGCTAATTTTATCCTTAGTTACCTAAGCTATCAAAGTACTCCGCAAGTGTCACACTGCTACCACTAACAACACCATCACCACTGTGTTGGATACAAGAATGAGAAACAGAAGTGGGGCGAGCACAGCACCTTGAGGAACAACTGTATACTGTGGCAGCCTCCGACTTCACTCTACTACAACTCCAGCATTTATTTATTAAGAAGTTAAACATCCAACTGCCCACTTTTCTTTATGCACATATTTAGTGTCCTATCACACCATGGTATTAATTTCCAAAGACTTTCAGAAGTAATGTCCACTACATCAGCACTCAGCTTGTCTTGCAGTGTAGCCAACACCACCTTGTGTAATGGTCTATCAGTTGTGGAAGTCAGGAGCGACCTGCTCTTAACCAGTGTTGTCTTGGCTTGTGCTAATGTTGTGATGCCATGTGCTTGATACTCTTCCTTCCTACCATACTCCTTTTATAATGCTCCTTCCCCTTCATCTTTTGATCCTCCTGCTTCCTCTTGGGATCCTTCATCTCTTTACATAAGCAACCTCCTCAGGGTGAGGCGATACCTACTTACTGCTAGGTGAAGAGGGACAGCAGGTGTAAGGTGACTAACACCCAGGTACCTACTTACTACTAGGTGAAGAGGGACTGCAGGTGTAAGGTGACACCTGCCCAGGATCAACTTCCCTAAGCTTTGTTTAACACTTGTTAACTTCTCCCCCTCCCCTCCGACTTCCCCCTTCCCCTTTTTTTCTCACTACCTCATCCTTCCACTTACCTCTTCCCTTGGCCTAACACTCCCCCTCCCTATACCCCCACATCCCTTCCCCCACCTTCACCTCTCCCCTCCCTACACCACCACCTACCTACCCCCACCTTCACCTCTCCCCTCCCAACCCCCAACATACCTACCCCCACCTTCACCTCCCCTCGGGACCTTGAGTAGTGGTCATCATTGTAGTTATACTGTCATTCTGATTGTGGTGGTACGCATTTCTCAGTGCTCATGGCCACTCTCACACGGCCCAGGAGCTGCACCTCACCTCCCACACACTCATTATTGAACGCACCTTCCCTATGTTAAAACCTCACGTTGAACAGTGAAATTTGTGTCGTTTTAAAATTAGGTTAGACAAATATATGAGTGGGTGTGACTTGGCAGTGCTTATCATAGGCCAGTAGGCCTGCTGCAGTGCTCCTTCTTTCATATCTTATGTTATATCCAAGAAAGAAGGATGTTGCAGTTCCATAAAGAAATGTACTACAACCACACACATGAGAGAAACCTTGTGACATTTTGGTTCGTCTTAGACCATTGTCAAGTCACACCTCGGGCGAGAAAATTAAAGAAGGCCTGAATATGGGGCTGGGTGGGTAGTAGTCGTAATATTGGACGTACAGTTAGCGTCAGCTGTAGCAGTGGTGGAAATAGCAGCAGTAGTAGTAGCAGTTGAAGATTGAGACACTTATGCAACATCTGGGCATCTTTATTGAAGAAATGTTTCGCCACACAGTGGCTTCATCAGTCCAATACAAAGCAGAAAGGTATAAGGAGAGGAGGAGTTTGAGGTAATCAGTCCCTCAGCCTGGAGTCAATGTGTTCATTCCATCAATCTTGTAGAAAGTACAGCATAGGGCCGTAGAAATGGCTTATATACTGTAGTCAGGCGAGTCGAAGCAGTAGGAGGCTTCGACTCACCTGACTACAGTATATAAGTCACTTCTACGGCCCTATGCTATACTTTCTACAAGATTGATGGACTGAACACATTGACTCCAGGCTGAGGGACTGATTACCTCAAACTCCTCCTCTCCTTACACCTTTTCTTTGTATTGGACTGATGAAGCCACTGTGTGGCGAAACGTTTCCTCACTAAAGATACCCAAGTGTTGCATATGTGTCTTGACTTATCAACTTGACATTAATGAGAGTGGATGATTTATACTTCAGGGATTGGTTTAGATTGGTGGGGATTGGTTTAGATTGGTTGGGGATTGGTTTAGATTGGTTGGGGATTGGTTTAGATTGGTTGGGATTGGTTTAGATTGGTGGGATTGGTTTAGATTGGTTGGGATTGGTTTAGATTGGTTGGGATTGGTTTAGATTGGTTGGGATTGGTTTAGATTGGTGGGGATTGGTTTAGATTGGTTGGGATTGGTTTAGATTGGTGGGGATTGGTTTAGATTGGTTGGGATTGGTTTAGATTGGTTGGGATTGGTTTAGATTGGTTGGGATTGGTTTAGATTGGTGGGAATTGGTTTAGATTGGTTGGGATTGGTTTAGATTGGTGGGGATTGGTTTAGATTGGTTGGGATTGGTTTAGATTGGTTGGGATTGGTTTAGATTGGTTGGGATTGGTTTAGATTGGTTGGGATTGGTTTAGATTGGTTGGGATTGGTTTAGATTGGTTGGGATTGGTTTAGATTGGTTGGGATTGGTTTAGATTGGTTGGGATTGGTTTAGATTGGTTGGGATTGGTTTAGATTGGTTGGGATTGGTTTAGATTGGTGGGATTGGTTTAGATTGGTTGGGATTGGTTTAGATTGGTTGGGATTGGTTTAGATTGGTTGGGATTGGTTTAGATTGGTTGGGATTGGTTTAGATTGGTGGGGATTGGTTTAGATTGGTGGGGATTGGTTTAGATTGGTTGGGATTGGTTTAGATTGGTTGGGATTGGTTTAGATTGGTGGGGATTGGTTTAGATTGGTTGGGATTGGTTTAGATTGGTTGGGATTGGTTTAGATTGGTTGGGATTGGTTGGGATTGGTTGGGATTGGTGGGGATTGGTTTAGATTGGTTGGGATTGGTTTAGATTGGTTGGGATTGGTTTAGATTGGTTGGGATTGGTTTAGATTGGTGGGGATTGGTTTAGATTGGTGGGGATTGGTTTAGATTGGTGGGATTGGTTTAGATTGGTGGGATTGGTTTAGATTGGTTTTGATTGGTTTAGATTGGTGGGGATTGGTTTAGATTGGTGGGGATTGGTTTAGATTGGTTGGGATTGGTTTAGATTGGTGGGGATTGGTTTAGATTGGTTGGGATTGGTTTAGATTGGTGGGGATTGGTTTAGATTGGTTGGGATTGGTTTAGATTGGTTGGGATTGGTTTAGATTGGTGGGGATTGGTTTAGATTGGTTGGGATTGGTTTAGATTGGTGGGGATTGGTTTAGATTGGTTGGGGATTGGTTGATTGTAGATTGGTGTGGGATTGGTATTAAATTGGTGGATTGGTTTAGTTGTGGGATTGGTTTAGATTGGTAGTTGAAGTATAATGGTTGGGATTGAATATCTTAAAACTTTATTTCTTTGCAGTATACAAATGTAGTTGACACGTAAGCAACCCTAACCAGTAGAGCCTAGCAACCAGCCAGTAGTAGGCCTAGCAACCCAACCAGTAGTAGGCCTAGCAACCCAACCAGTAGTAGGCCTAGCAACCCAAGCCAGTAGTAGGCCTAGCAACCCAAGCCAGTAGTAGGCCTAGCAACCCAAGCCAGTAGTAGGCCTAGCAACCCAAGCCAGTAGTAGGCCTAGCAACCCAAGCCAGTAGTAGGCCTAGCAACCCAAGCCAGTAGTAGGCCTAGCAACCCAAGCCAGTAGTAGGCCTAGCAACCAAGCAGTAGTAGGCCTAGCAACCCAAGCCAGTAGTAGGCCTAGCAACCCAAGCCAGTAGTAGGCCTAGCAACTCAAGCCAGTAGTAGGCCTAGCAACCCAAGCCAGTAGTAGGCCTAGCAACCAAGCCAGTAGTAGGCCTAGCAACCCAAGCCAGGAAAGAAAAAGAAAGAGAAAGTCGGAGACGGTGAAGGCAAAGATAATGCATAAGAGAGGTGAGGAGGAGGTGGGAAAGGTCAGGTCAGGTCGCGAGTGTTGTGGCCTCTGACGACGTATTGAGAAAGGCAGACAGTTACAGAAACTAACTTAAGGGGAACGTAAGTAAGTTCCCCGGTCTTCTAATAACATGTTCATTTTTCCACTATAATCTACCTTGTCCATAATTACTATCGCATTTGCTTTGTTTAGTAAGGTGACGTCCAGGATCTTTCCTTAATTCATGGTATAACTTAACAAATCTTTAAGAACACTTGTGTTGCCGAGGTCTTCACTCACACCTCTACAACACAATTGTTCTCAAAGATTTGTTAAGTTATACCAAGAATTAAAGGAAGATCCTGGACTTCACCTTACGAAACAGACAAAGCAAATGCGATAATAATTATGGACAAGGTAGATTATAGTGGAAAAATGAACATGTTAGAAGACGGAGGAACTTACGTGCCTCTTAAGACTAAGATTGGTCTTAGGAAAGTTGTTTATAAGAGCTGATTTAACAAGACGACGTCTTTGAAGTCTAGAAGAAGCCTACATAGTTTTAGTTCAAGACCAGGTAATAAGATGCTGTGATGCACTGATCATTCTTCACGTCTACTACTATACTACTACTGGTACTACTACTGGTACTACTACTGGTACTACTACTGGTACTACTACTACTACTACTGGTACTACTACTGGTACTACTACTGGTACTACTACTGGTACTACTACCACCCATACTACTACTACTGCCTATCATTCACACTCTCCCACACTACCCTGTCCACTACCTACTACTACTCCACTGCTCACTACCACTACTCACCTACTACTGACACTCTCCCTACTCACCTACCTGGTACTACTACTTCCACTACCACTACTACTTACTACTATACTACCTACTGGCACTACTACTACTGGTACTACTACTGCATTACTACTACTGGCTACTACTACCACACCATACTACTACTACTATACTACTACTGTCGTACTACTACCTGGTAACTACTACTGGTACTACTACTGGCTACTACTACTGCTCTGCTACTACTACCACCCATACTACTACTACTATACTACTCTAGTACTACTCGGTACTACTACTGTCTACTACACTGGTACTACTACCACCATACTACTCTCTGCCCACTTCACCTTCTCTTCCCTACCTACTACTACCACTACTTCCCCTACCTACTACTACCACTACTTCCCTACCTACTACTACCACTACTTCCCCTACCTACTACTACCACTACTTCCCCTACCTACTACTACCACTACTTCCCCTACCTACTACTACCACTACTTCCCCTACCTACTACCCTCTATCCCTACCTACTACTACCACTACTTCCACCTCTACTACCACTACTCCCTACCTACTACACCATATTCCTCTACCTACTCTACCACTACTTCCCTACCCACTACACCACTCTCTACCTACTACTACCACTACTTCCCCTACCTACTACTACCACTACCAGTATTCCTCTACCACTACTTCTCCACTATCTTCTTTGTTCCCTCCCATGTCCTCTCTATATATATACACTGGCTCCCTCACCTTCGTGTGTTAGTGTTACTAGTTAGTGGAGCGAAACGTCGTCATAAGTTTCTCCCATGTGCGGGTTATTTATGTATGGCTGTGATCTCTAACATGAGAGAAAAGAACAATGTTAATGTGAACACGTGTGTGGTGTCGTCTTGAAGACACACACGGTGTGTTCACCAGGGAGATGTTGAACTCTTTAAAGTATCAACATTGATGTAAATAGTTTAGAAACCCAACAAGTTGAAGAATGAGACACTTAGGTAACATTTGGGTATCCTCATTGTGGAAACGTTTCGCCAGTGAGTGGCTTCTTCAGTCAAGTACAGAGAAGAATGGTGGTAGCTAAGGAGAAGTTTGAGGTAATCAGTCCCTCGGCCTGGAGTCGGTGCGTTCAATCCTTCATAAGCTAAAGTGTCTTTAATAGTTTAATCTTGTAAACCTTAAACTTAGTTTTTTTTTAACTTAAACTTTCCTAGGTAAACTTTGGTGCATTAAACCTTCTTAGCCTAAGTTAGTGACTAAGGTAACCTTGAGATACCTAAGTATTTACCCACGTCCGTGGGGTGTTTACCCACGTCCGTGGGGTGTTTACCCACGTCCGTGGGGTGCTTCCTATCACTTAACATAGGACACTCAACACCTAATGTAAACCTCCACCCCCCCCCCCAACCTCACCACTAGTTACCGCCCACTGGAAGTCGCCCACGGTTAGCCACCCACGAAGTCGCCCACTTGTGGCCACCCACTGGAAGTCACCCACTGGTGGCCACCCACTGGTGGTCGCCCACTGGAAGTCGCCCACTGGTGGTCGCCCACTGGAAGTCGCCCATTAGTGGTCGCCCACTGGTGGTCGCCCACTGGAAGCCGCCCACTTGTGGCCGCCCACTGGAAGCCGCCCACTGGTGGCCGCCCACTGGAAGCCGCCCACTAGTGGTAATGTACTGAGCTCAGCCACCCTCAGGGAGGTGTCAGTCATTAGCCAATAAGAAAGCATGATGGTGTAACGGCGAGTGTTGTGATTGGTCGACGGGTTGGTCACTAGTGAGTCTCAAGGTCCTTCTTCCCTTTGTTGTATTCCGTTTTTTTATTCTGTTATTTTCTTTTTCTTTTTTATTCCTTTTTTTTCTTCCTCCTCCCCCTACTTTCCCTCCCTCTCTTCCTTACCCTTCCCACCTCTTCCTCTTTCTCCTCACCCTCCCTCTTCTCCTCTTCCTCTTTTGCTTCTCCCCCTCCTCTTTTTCATCCCCCTTCCCTTCTTCATCTTCATCATTCACAGTAATGATAGTACTCAGTAATGATGATAGTACTCAGTAATGATGATAGTACTCAGTAATGATGATAGTACTCAGTAATGATGATAGTACTCAGTAATGATGATAGTACTCAGTAATGATGATAGTACTCAGTAATGATGATAGTACTCAGTAATGATGATAGTACTCAGTAATGATGATAGTACTCAGTAATGATGATAGTACTCAGTCATGGTACACCAGAGATCCCTTTCTACTTCGCATCGAACTCTCTCTCTTAAATTATATGAATGCTGATTACTGTGCATGTACTCTCCTAGATGTACTCTTCTAATTATACTCACCTAGTTAAACGTATCCAGTTGTACTCCCCTAGTTATACCCGGTTGTACTTACCTAGAGTTTACCTGGAGGTTGTTACTTGTTTTGGGGGTCAACACCCTGAGGCCTGGTTCATGAAAAGGCCTCGCGGTGGATCAGGGCCTGGCCAACCAGGCTGTTACTGCTGGCCGCATGCAGTCCAATGTACGAACCACAGTCCGGCTGATCAGGTGCTGACATTTGGTGTCTGTCCAGCTCCTTGAAGACAGCCAGGGGTCTATTGGTAATTCCCCTTATGAATGCTGGGAGGCTGTTGAACAGCCTTGGGCCCCTGACACTTAGTGGTTTTTTCTCAGTGTAGTCACGGCGCCCCTGCTTTTCACTGGGGCGACGTTGCACCGCTTGCCTGGTCTTTTGGCTTCATAGGAAGTGATTATTGTGCGCAGATTTGGGATCAGTTCGGCTAGGATTTTCCAGGTGTAAATTATCATGTACATTTCTCGTCTGCGTTCCAAGAAGTACAGGTGAAGGGACCTAAAATGTTGCCAGTAATTGTGGTGCCTTATTGAACTTACACATGTAGTGAAGGTCCTCTCTACATCCTCCAGATCTTCCGTTTCACCTGCCTTGAATGCTGCTGTTAGTGTACAACAGTATTCCAGTCTAGAGAGAGCAGGGCAATTAAAGAGGATCATCATTGGCTTGGCATTCCTTTCTTTTGAAAGTTCTCATTATCCATCCTATCATTTTCCTCGCAGTTGTGATAATGTCACTGCTGTGGTCCTTGAAGGTGAGATTCTCTGACATTGTTATTACTCCTAAGTCCTTCACATTAGTTTTCCGCTCTATTGTGTGCTTAGAATTAGTTTAATACTCCGTTCTAGCTTTTTAATTCATCAAGTTTACCGTAACGGAGTAGCTGAAATTTGTCTTCATTGGACATCATATTGTTTTCTGCGGCCCATTTGAAGACTTAAACGAGGAAAAGTTGCACTTGCCTAGTTGAACCTATGTACTTATCCACTTGTACTCACCTAGTTGTACTCACCTACTTGTACTCACCTAGTTGTACTCACCTAGTTGTACTCACCTACTTGTACTCGCCTAGCTGTGTTTGTAGGGGTTGTCATAGTTGCTGTCTTCTCTTCCCTGGCTCGCCTCCTATCTCACCCACCCCTACCTATTTTCTGTATCTCCTATTCCTAACTACTATATCTCCGATACAAATCTAAAATATCTATCTCCTATACCAATTACAATATCTATCTCCTATACCAATTACAATATCTATCTCCTATACCAATTACAATATCTATCTCCTATACCAATTACAATATCTATCTCCTATACCAATTACAATATCTATCTCCTATACCAATCTATGTCTATCTTCTTCACCTCTCCCTGTGTGATTATGTCACTGTTACGAAAATATTATTTCTAGTTTTAGCACATAGACAAATCTGTGGCTAACGCGTCGGTCTGGAGTTTAACGACGCTCTGACCGCGGGTTCAAGTCCCGCCCGTGGTATGGTCTGTATAACAGTTATTTTGTAGTCCTATTTCCTGTTATTCTCTATTTCTACCCACATTCGCCTCTCTGCCATGGTCTCTCTGCCATGGTCTCTCTGCCATGGTCTCTCTGCCATGGTCTCTACCATGGTCTCTTTGCCATGGTCTCTTTGCCATGGTCTCTCTGCCATGGTCTCTTTACCATGGTCTCTCTGCCATGGTCTCTCTGCCATGGTCTCTCTGCCATGGTCTCTCTGCCATAGTCTCTGGCATGGTCTCTGCCATGGTCTCTGCCATCTACTGGTTTAGAAAAGCGACATGTTGATGAATAAGACACTTGTGCAACACTCAGGAATTTTTACTGTGGAAATGTTTCGCTAGTGAATGGCTTCACCAGTCCAAAACAAGCAAGAGTGGTGGAAGATGAGGAGGAGTTTGAGGTAATCAGTCCCTTAGCCTCTAGTCGATGTTTTCCGTCCATCAGTCTTAATAAAAGTACAGCATATGCACGGAGATAGGGCTTATATAATAGTGCAGGCAGGTGAGGTGAAGCAGTTGGAGGTGGTATCACTGGTTGACAAAATCCACTAATGGAAGCAAGTGTTGAAAATTTATCTATATCAAGATTCCAAGATGTCGATATATGGAATTCTTCAGTGCTTGTCTAACTTTTAGGTATACGTAATCTACTTCGACTAGTAGATTTTGCCCACCAGTGACGCTACCTCCGACTGCTTCACCTCACCTTCGCAAATATGCTATACTTTGATCAAGAACACACCTCCAGGCTGAGGGACTGATTATCTCAAACTCCTTTTCGTCTTCCACCGTTCTTCTGTATTGGACTGATGAAGCCACTGGCTGGTGAAACGACTCCACTGTAAAAGTAAATACCCAGGTGTTACACAGGTGTCTTATCAGTTTCAGTTATGTCACAACCATTTTGTGTAAATCAGATCAAGTCTCGCTGGCTGACCTCTTGCACTCTCTTGTTTCCTTCACATGTTGGCTCACGTCTTCTTTACTCTTCATCAATTTTACTCTCTATCTTTATGGTCCTCCTTTGGGGTTCCTGTTTTCCCAGTCTCCTTGTGGTTGAAGTCTCCTAGTACTAGGAGTTCATCTTTGTTTCTTGCTCTCTCACTTGTTCCCAGTATGTGAATCACTTGTTCCCAGTATGTGAATCACTTGTTCCCAGTATGTGAATCACTTGTTCCCAGTATGTGAATCACTTGTTCCCAGTATGTGAATCACTTGTTCCTAGTATGTGAATCACTTGTTCCTAGTATGTGAATCACTTGTTCCCAGTATGTGAATCACTTGTTCCCAGTATGTGAATCACTTGTTCCCAGTATGTGAATCACTTGTTCCCAGTATGTGAATCACTTGTTCCCAGTATGTGAATCACTTGTTCCTAGTATGTGAATCACTTGTTCCTAGTATGTGAATCACTTGTTCCTAGTATGTGAATCACTTGTTCCTAGTATGTGAATCACTTGTTCCTAGTATGTGAATCACTTGTTCCCAGTAAGTGAATCACTTGTTCCCAGTATGTGAATCACTTGTTCCCAGTATGTGAATCACTTGTTCCCAGTATGTGAATCACTTGTTCCCAGTATGTGAATCACTTGTTCCTAGTATGTGAATCACTTGTTCCTAGTATGTGAATCACTTGTTCCCAGTATGTGAATCACTTGTTCCCAGTATGTGAATCACTTGTTCCCAGTATGTGAATCACTTGTTCCCAGTATGTGAATCACTTGTTCCCAGTATGTGAATCACTTGTTCCCAGTATGTGAATCACTTGTTCCCAGTATGTGAATCACTTGTTGGTGGATATATCACTGGCACTTCTCTCTGGATGTTACAGTACCTGATACAAAGTCCTTAACTCTCGCCATCTTCAAGTTTCTAAGTTCCTCATATCTGTAGTGATGTTGATCATCAGTGATCAGTCCACAGACTCCTCAGCAACACTTGTAAATCTGACTGTTTATAAAAAAAAATTATATCATAGAATTGTTAGGTTAGGTGTAGTAAGGTTAGACTCTTGCAGTGGTGGTTAATCTTTGTATGTTTACTGACCCCCCAGTGGATGGCCCAGTATGTGGCCATACCACCTTCACCAGACTGTGGTATGGCCCAGTATGTGGCTATACTACCTTCACCAGACTGTGGTATGGCCCAGTATGTGGCCATACTCCCTTCACCAGACTGTGGTATGGCCCAGTATGTGGCCATACCCCCTTCACCAGACTGTGGTATGGCCCAGTATGTGGCCATACTCCCTTCACCAGACTGTGGTATGGCCCAGTATGTGGCCATACCCCCTTCACCAGACTGTGGTATGGCCCAGTATGTGGCCATACTCCCTTCACCAGACTGTGGTATGGCCCAGTATGTGGCCATACCCTTCACCAGACTGTGGTATGGCCCAGTATGTGCCATACTCCCTTCACCAGACTGTGGTATGGCCCAGTATGTGGTCATACCACTTCACCAGACTGTGGTATGGCCCAGTATGTGGCCATACCCCCTTCACCAGACTGTGATATGGCCCAGTATGTGGCCATACCACCTTCACCAGACTGTGGGATGGCCCAGTATGTGGCCATACCACCTTCACCAGACTGTGGTATGGCCCAGTATGTGGCCATACTCCCTTCACCAGACTGTGGTATGGCCCAGTATGTGGTATACCACCTTCACCAGACTGTGGTATGGCCCAGTATGTGGCCATACTCCCTTCACCAGACTGTGGTATGGCCCAGTATGTGGCTATACCACCTTCACCAGACTGTGGTATGGCCCAGTATGTGGCCATACCACCTTCACCAGACTGTGGTATGGCCCAGTATGTGGCTATACCACCTTCACCAGACTGTGGTATGGCCCAGTATGTGGCCATACTCCCTTCACCAGACTGTGGTATGGCCCAATATGTGGCCATACTCCCTTCACCAGACTGTGGTATGGCCCAGTATGTGGCCATACCACCTTCACCAGACTGTGGTAATCATCACCACCACCAATACTATAAGGTACCAGTACAACTTCAAAAATGCCAATATCTTGGTTTTAGTTTCCGTGTTGACAGGAACAGAATAGCTGATAGTCTACACAACTTTTTGTTTTAAATTGTTCGGAGATGGAGTCCCATACTTCCAAGGGGTAGGGCTGCCCCCGGTTAATAACCCCTGGGTTAATGTTGTCTATCAATCAAAATTAACCAAATATAAGACAGTACAAATTATTGTACTGCACACATAAGACAGGCAAAAAATAGAGTAAACACTGGGCACTGCGTGACTACCAACCATCTTTTGTTTTTTATCCTGAATACAATTACATTGACGCTCAGGAGGCTTATAATTGATTAATTGTGATTGTTAGAGGACAATATAACCGAACTTAAATAACATAAATTGAGAAACTTAAAGGAAAACATGTAAGGAAATCCACATAGACTTAGTGAGCATGAATTGCTCTGGTATGATACTACGTGTAATAAATATTACACGTACTATCGGGTGGGGTTCGAACCCGCGGTCAGTGTGTCTCAAAACTTCAGACCGTCGCGTAAGCCACTGGGCCAGCTAGCTTCAATAACATTCATCCAACTAGGTATATTTCTACACCATAGGAAGGGTAGCATAGGCCGTGACACGGCCTTGCTAGCGGGAGATTCGTCTGTAAAAACTTGCGTTTGTGGACACAGTGGTGCCTATGCTAACCTTCCTATGGTGTAGAAATATACTTAGTTGGATGAATCTTATTGAAGCTAGCTGGCCCAGTGGCTTACGCGACGGTCTGGAGTTTTGAGACTCTCTGACCGCGGGTTCGAACCCCACCCGTGTTATGGTTTGTTTGCAATCGTATCATTACGATTTCGTGAGTCATGTTCCCCAGTCTTCTTACAATATGTTTATTTTTCCACTATAATCTACCTTGTCTATAATTACTATCGTATTTGCTTTGTTTCGTAAGGTGAAGTCCAGGATCTGGTTTAACTTATATCTTTGATGACAATTGTGTTGCAGAGGTCTGAGCTTTGGTGTAAAATAAACCCATTGAAAACCAGGGGTGCAGTTAGCACAATCAAAGGTGATATTAGAATTTGTATGAGTGGAATCCAGTGAGGATACAATAAATCTCCAATATATAAACCAAGTCGTCAGTGTGTCAGAAAACAATATGATGTTGAACGAAGACAAATTTCAGGTAATCCACTATGGAAAAACTGATGAAGGTAAAACCGAAACTGAGCGTAAACTCAAGCACTCACTTGAGTAAAAGACTAAAGTGAGTGACTTAGTGATAGTTTGTTAATTTCAAGGATTACAACAGTGTAATTATCACAACCGCACGAAAATGATAAGCGGTACAAGCCAGAACCTTCATAATGAGAGAAGTCATGCTAATGATGCTGTTTAAGTCACTTTTCCTCTCTGGAATGTTGGTGTGTACTAAGAGCCCCTCTCAGGGCAAGTCAAATTGAACACCTGGCAAATATACAGAAAACTTTTACTGTTCGCATAAACTCAGCCTAGCTGAAATTCCTCGAACTTTTCTCCTTGGAATATAAGCGAGAGTTTTTCTACTCGTAAACCCCGACCTTGGTCAGGTTCGTCAGTCTGTTGCGTTGTCGGCCCACTAGCCCACATATCCACCACAGTCTAGTTGATCTGGCACTTTGTAGAGATTCTTGTCCAGTTTCCTCTTGAAGACTTCTATGCTTGTTCCAGCATTGTTTCTGATATCTTCTGGTAAGATGTTGAATAGTCTGGGGCAGTGGATGTTGATACAGTGTTCTCTTATTGTCCCCAAGACGCCCCTACTTTTCACTGTGTGCAGATTAAAGACCAGGCCCTCAAGAACTTTCCAGGTATATATTTGAAGTGTTTCTAGTAATTGAAATAATTGACTATGCAGGCCATAAATGATCTCTGAATCCTGCCCTGAACGGGGCCGTCAGTATTGAACAGTATTCTTTATGAGAGAACACATCTGATATGAATATTGTCACCATTGGCAGTATTTCCCTTGTTTGTTAAGTTTTCATTATCCACCCTGTCATTTTCCTAGTTATTGTGACATTTGCCTTATTATGTTCTCTGAAAGACAGGTCAGCTAACATAATTACTCCCAGATCTTTCACGTGAAAATAATACACTTGGGCTTTGTATACAGTATGCCTATACAGTTCTTCTTTCTTTCCATATCTAAGCAACTGCAACTACCACCATTGATCGTCATGTTGTTTCCACTGTCCACTGGAAATTCCTCCTTAAATCTCCCTTCAGTTTATGTTCTATTGAGGCGATTTTCATGCTTATTTTGGTATGCACAAATGATACAAAACTCTTGCAAGTGTTTTTATTAATGTCTGGTATGAGGATAAGAAATGCCAGGACAGTGCCTTGTTGTACTGAGTTATTGTTTTCCTCGCTAATGCTGGACTCTTCCACGCAAGCACCAGACGAGCCTGGCCCATGGCTGGGCTCAGAGAGTAGAGAAACTCTCGAAACTCTTCAAAGGTATATTTGCTACCACACTTTGTGTTCTTGCTACCTTGTTATGCCTATGGCTCTCCTGTGCAATCATCCCATGATCACGTTTGTGAAGCGACTTTCCAAAATCTATATAAATATTACATCCGCGTTCTGGTTTTCTTCCGATTATAATTCTCTGATAGTTTCTTTTATAGGCTACGGTGCATAAATAACCAGCAAATAGGAGAAACTTAGGACGACGTTTCGCTCTGACTTGGACCATTAACTAATCACACTAGTTAATGGTCCAAATCGGACCGAAACGTCGTTATAAGTTTGTTTTTTCGTATTTGCTGGTTATTTGTGTATCATTCCAGTCATAGTATTGTTCCTTTTTATCCTTTTTAGGGTTACTGGTCTGTAATATTTGGCTAGTGTTCTGCTTCTTTATGTATAGCAAGTGTCTACATTCTCTAAGGTCTCTGGTATTTCACCTAGATCTAAGCTCTTTCTCCAAAGGATACTGAGTCATACTTGTGGTATTTTGTATTTTTCTATAAATAAGGAATTCCGCAAATCTGGTCCAGGTGCTGAATGAGTGGACATGTTTTCTATTTTTTCGAATTCTATGGAACTGGTGGTGTCAATTGGCCTGCGTGGCCTTCAGATGGAATGAAAATAGTTTCTGCATTCACCACCCTGCTTTCATTTAGTAGGATGTTGAACATTACTCGTATTGCTTTTTAGGTTTTCCCTCATTTGCTGTTTATCATCAGTGTATGAACCTCCATCACAATGTATACCTGGATTGTGCACACACTTCTCACCCATGGCCACTCTTAGGTCTTTCCTCCAGCGTCTTGGTTTATATAATTCCCGGGGTGCCTGTAGGGATCTCGGAGACATTTAGGTAAATGAGTATTTAAGTAATGCTGGGTATTTTACTTGGCTTGGTAATAATTTTGTTAGTTTTACCAATGAAGAATGAGAAACTTGTGTAACAGCTGGGAACGTTTTGCTACACAGGGGCTTCATCAGTCTAATACAAGGAACGGTGGAAAGAGAGGAGGAGTTTAAGGTAATCAGTCCATCAGCCTGAAATTGATGTGTTCAGTCCATTGTATTGTAGTGATGGAGGAGGCTGAGCACGCTGGAATAAATGATATACACACAGGGAGGGAGGGAGGGAGGGAGGGAGGGAGGGAGAGAGAGAGGAGGGAGGGAGAGAGGGAGAGAGAGAGAGGAGAGAGAGAGAGAGAGAGAGGGAGAGAGAGGAGAGAGAGAGAGAGAGGGAGAGAGAGGGAGAGAGAGGGAGAGAGAGAGAGAGAGAGGGAGAGAGAGAGAGGAGGAGAGAGAGAGAGAGGGAGAGAGAGAGAGGAGAGAGAGAGAGAGAGAGGAGAGAGAGAGAGAGAGAGAGAGAGAGAGAGAGGGAGAGAGAGAGAGAGGAGAGAGAGAGGGAGGGAGGGAGAGAGAGGGGGAGAGAGAGGGGGAGAGAGAGAGAGAGAGCGGCTGTTGCTGTACTGGTTAAAATTTGTCAGTATATAACTGAGTTGCACAATAAACAAGTGACACTATGCAGAGTGGACAATTAAGTCGGTTAATAAATGAGACACTTGTGCAACATTTAGGTATCTTTATTCTGGAAGTGTTTCACCACACAGTGGCTTCTTCAGTCCGATTCAGAAAAAGGTGGAAGATGAGTTTGAGATAATCAGTCCCTCAAGGACTGAAAAGGGCTGGGTTTGATTAGTGACTGAGACACTGAAACAAATTGTTGGGTAGCTTTTGGAGAAGATTTGTACAAATATAGTGGTGCTCTCCTTTCTTAGCTACCTGGGATTGTGATGATGGCTTCCCTCGACTACGAGCAGCTATTCTCCAGCTTAAGGCAGAATTTAGGGCAGCAAGAAGAGAAATTCAACGACTGAAGGGAATGTGCAAGGATTGTCTCCGGAACAATGTCGCCAATGATCAGACCAACGAATGGATGCTTGTCGGAACTGAAGGAAGGAAGCTGAGGATGAAGAAGGTCCAGGAGACTGCTGTGAAAACCAGCAACCCTTTTTCCTTGTTATCACACGAGAGTGAATCTACCATCCATGATCTTTCAACAAAGACAATTGTTAACGACACAGTGAAGCCAGCCAGTGAAGACATCCCAACGAAGACCATCTCTACTAAGACCGTCGAGAAAGTCATGCACATCGCCAGTCGAAGTAAGAACATTATTTTAGTTGGAGATAATCAGATTAAGTTTATGGATAGGGCTTTTTGTCTTAGGGACAGGAAGAGGAGGTAGAGGGTGTGTTTTCTTGGGGCTGGGATGAAGGATATTGTTAGCCGTCTGGACGACGTCATGAGAGGTAATGGTATCAATCCTATTATCTGTCTCAGTGGTGCTGGAGGCAACGATGTTGGCAGACGTAGGAGTGAAGACCTGACTAGCAGGTATAGGTCAGCAATAGACATAATCAGGAAGAAGGGAGGGAGCCCTGTGATATGTGACATTTTGCCGAGGAGAGGAGTTGGAAATGAATGGTTGTCCAGGGCAATTGGTGTCAATTGCTGGCTGGACAAACACTGTAAGGAAAATGCAGTAACATTCATTGACAACTGGGACCTCTTCTATGGCAAAAATGACATGTATTCTAGAGATGGGGTTCACTTATCTAGGTCTGGGGTGGGGGCACTGGCCAATGCAGTGGAGAAAGCTGTTATGGTTTTAAACTAGAAATGTTAGTGGTCTGGGTTTTGGGGGAAAACAATGAAGTCCCAGTGTAGTAATATTGTGAGTTTTAGGGGAACCAGTAATAGGCAGAATAAGGTGGATATTGGAAAGCCATTGGCACTAGGTGACAAGGACAGTAATAGGTATAATGGAAAACAGAAATGAGAAGGAAGGGAAAAGAGAAAGGAGGTTCTCTAAATTTATATTATACTAATAGTCGTAGTGCTAGGAATAAGATGGACGAGTTGAGATTAGTTGCAAGTACAGGTAACATTGATGTATTTGCCATAACTGAGACATGGTTTAATACGAAAAATCGGGACATGCCTGCCGAATGTCACATTCAGGGTTTTAAATTGTTCCAAGTAGACAGAAGTATCGGGAAGGGGGGTGGGGTGGCACTGTATGTCGGAGATCGCTTGAACTGTTGCATAAAAACGGGTATAAAGTCTGAAATAACACATACAGATTCTGGATAGAGTTTTCAGAGGGGTATGAAATGTTGATTTTAGGTGTGATATACCGTCCTCCAAACTTAGATAGGGAACAAGGGAGACTACTATGGGAGGAAACTGTTAAGGCCACAATGCACAATAACGTAGTAATTCTAGGGGACTTTAACTTTAGTCAGATTGATTTGAATTCCTTGACTGGAAATTTAGAATCTAACAAGAGGTAGTTCAGGATTGTTTTTTAAAACAGTTTGTGACAGAACCTACAAGGGGAAGTAACCTGCTTGACTTGGTTCTGACGAAGAATCCCTTGTTAATAATTTAGAAATTACAGAGCAACTTGGCACAAGCGACCACAAGTCAATTACCTTTAGCATTGAATGGATGTATGATAGTAGGGATAATTCAGTAACGGTCCCAGATTTTCGCTTAACAGATTACAATGGGTTTAGAGAACACTTATCTGTGGACTGGGGTAACGGAGAGAGCTATCAATATGACAGCTTTCTTAACACTATACACGCTGCCCAAACAACGTTTATTCCGTATAAAGAAATAAGATCGAATAGAAATGACCCAAAATGGATGAATAATAGGCTCAAATATTTTTCAGGGCAGAAGAAATGAATTTATAGGCGCATGAAAAGAGGTGAGGGTCATCTTATAAATCAATATATTCACATTAAGAGGGAGGTTAAAAAGGGGGATAAGAAAAGCAAAACGGGACTATGAAATTAAGTTGCTAGGGATTCGAAAACTAACCTGAAAGGTTTTTTTCCAGGTTTATAGAACAAAAGTTAGAGAAAAGATAGGCCTCCTTAAAAATATGTCTGGGCATCTTACTGACAAGGAGAATGAAATGTGATCGATTTTTAATAATTATTTTCTCTCGGTTTTCACACAGGAAGACATTAATAATATCCCAGTAATTAATATTTATAGTGTCCCTGAGGCAGACAAATTATGTAATATCACAGTCACTAGCGATATGGTTATCAAACAAGTAGACTAATTGAAGCAAAATAAATCCCGGGCTCTTATGATTTTTTTTCAAGGATTCTTAAGGAAGGCAAAATGGAACTTTGTGAACCATTGACTAATATTTTTAATATATCTCTTCAAACAGGTGTAGTGTCTGATATGTGGAAGATAGCTAATGTAATTCCTGTTTTTAAAGCAGGGGACAAGTCGTTACCGTCAAATTACCGCCCAATAAGCCTAACCTCAATTGTAGGCAAATTACTAGAGTCAATTATAGCTGATATTATTAGAAGCCATCTAGATAAGCTTATAAGTGCTAGCACTTTTCCCCCAATGCCATGAACTGCTACTTTCTTTAATAATCTCTTATGCGAAACTCTATCAAAAGCCTTACTAAAATCCAAATAAACAATATCGAATTCTTTATCATTATCAACTGCCTCAAAAGCTTTACTGAAGATAGCAAATCAGTTAGACAGGAACGACCCCTGGTGGATCCATGCTGAGTATTTTTTTTTTTTTATTAACACATCGATTTGCTATCTTCAGTAAAGCTTTTGAGGCTGTTGATCACGATAAAGAATTCGATATTGTTTATTTGAATTTTAGTAAGGCTTTTGATAGAGTTTCGCACAAGAGATTATTAAAGAAAGTGGCAGCTCATGTAGAACTTAGCCATACAGATTGCGAAAAGGCCTTGGGGGTTGTGGTAAGCAGCAACCTTAAACCAAGACAGCAGTGCCTAAGCGTACGTAATAAGGCAAACAGATTACTGGGATTTATATCAAGAAGTGTAAGCAACAGAAGTCCGGAGGTTATATTACAGCTTTATACATCGTTAGTAAGGCCTCACCTAAATTACGCAGCTCAGTTCTGGTCTCCAAGTTATAGAATGGATATAAATTCATTAGAAAACATTCAGCGTAGAATGACAAAATTAATACATAGCATTAGAAATCTTACGTATGAAGAAAGATTGAAGACCCTTAAATTACATTCACTTGTAAGACGAAGAATGAGGGGGAGACATGATCGAAGAGTATAAGTGGAAGATGGGTATTAATAAAGGGGATATAAATAGTCTTAAAAATATCCCTCCAAGAGAGAACCCGCAATAATGGATTCAAATTAGACAAGTTTAGATTTAGAAAGGATATAGGAAAGTATTGGTTTGGAAATAGTGTAGTTGATGAGTGCAAGAGTCTGCCTAGTAGGGTTATTAAAGCTAAAACCTTGGGTAGTTTCAAGTTCAAGTAGGATAAATAAATGAGTTGGAGGGATTGGATTTGAGTGGAACTTGCACATGAGTAAATAGATTTATCAGAGCTTAATGTTAGGGTAGCACTGAAAGTGGGTTGGGCAAATATTCTGTTAGTGGGTTGGTATTGTAAAGTACCTGACAAGTATGGGCCAACAGGCCTACTGCAGTGTTCCTCCATTATTATGTTATATCACAGCATGAAACTGAAGAGTATGAGGAAGTATATGAGAGCTCCAGTGACTGTATGTAAGTGCCAGTGTAAGTGTCACTTAGTTATACTGTGTCCTCGTATAATTGAAACTAATTACACGATACATATGTTATTTTATATGAAAAATTAATGTTTTAAGCTAGCGCAAAAGGTTGATTATGAGAGGACATGGGAAGCAGACATGTACTGTACTTGGTAGTATAGTAGTCTAACCTGCGGTACTGCCCAGGGTGGTACAACTGGGAGGTCAGGAAGAGCAATGACCTGCAGTAAGTATATTAGACACTTGTGGAACACTTGGGTATCTTTATTGAGGAAACGTTTCGCCACACCGTGGCTTCATCAGTCCTATTATACAAAGTAGAATGGTGAATATCAGAAGTTTGAGGTAATCAGTCCCTCAACCTGGAGTCTATGTAATCAGTCCATCAATCTCAAAAAGATTGAGGGACTGATTACCTCAAACTCCTCATGTTCTGCACCATTCTTCTTTGTAATGGACTGATGAAGCCACTGTGTGGAGAGGCGTTTCCTCAAAGATACCCAAGTGCTGCACAAGTGTCTAATTTATTAACTTGTGGGTTCTCTGAACCACGTATCTATAGACGTGTAGTAAGGTGTGATCAAGTCTTACTTCATAAACAATATTAAAAATAGGTATGACCTACGATACCAAGGAGGAATGACCCCAGTCACGACCCCGCAAGTACAATTAAGCTAGTAGAATTTATTGCTAGTTATATCTGAGAGCGAGCCGCAGGGGCCATAATCCTGTGAATAATCAACAGGTATTTTCAGGTGTGTAGCCAGGTGGTAAAACCTCACCACAGCCAGCTGGTACTCCCACCACAGCCAGCTGGTACTTCCACTAGAGCCAGGCAATAGCTACTCAGAGAGCAGAGGGCAGCACAGGCCAATAATTTTCAAGATGAGAACCAGTGTCAGGACAGAGGAAATTATGTACCTACAGAGGTGTATTTTGTGTAGGTCCGTTATGTGTGTGTGTGTGTGTGTGACGGAGCACTGACCCTGCCCTGTGTTGTGTGTGTGTGTGTGTGTGTGTGTGTGACAGAGCACTGACCCTGCCCTGTGTGTGTGTGTGTGTGTTGTGGTTGCAGGGGTTTAGTCACAGCTCCTGGCCTCACCTCTTCACTGGTTGCTACTAGCTCACTCTTACTGCTCCATGAGCTTTATCATACCTCTTCTTAAAGCTATGTATGGTTCCTGCCTCCACAACATCACTTCCCAGACTATTCCGCTTCCTGACAACATTGTTACTGTTAAGTAAAAGGACACAAATGCAACTAATGAGACATTTTATTGTGGCAACGTTTCGCTCTCCAGGAGCTTTGTCAAGCCGTTACCAACAATACATGGACACAGAGGGTATATATATACTCTCAAAGTGAGGTGTAATACTAGTGGTGGTAGAAGTAGTAGTGATATAAGTTGTATTGTATACCATTATTGTACAAGTTGATTGTTCTACCTTATTGTATTACTACTACTACTACAACTTATATCACTACTACTTCTACCACCACTAGTATTACACCTCACTTTGAGAGTATATATATACCCTCTGTGTCCATATATTGTTTGTAACGGCTTGACAAAGCTCCTGGAGAGCGAAACGTTGCAATAAAATGTCTCATTAGTTGCATTTGTGTCCTTTTACTTAACATATTGTCGGTAATTCTACCAATATTAATACAACATTGTTACTGAAGAAATACCTCTTAATATCCCTGTGATTCATCTGAGTCTTCAACTTCCAATTGTGACCCCTTGTTGCTGTGTCACATCTCTGGAACATCCTATCCCTGTCCACCTTGTCGATTCCTCTCAGTATTTTATATGTCGTTATCATATCCTCCTTATCTCTCCTGTCCTCCAGTGTCGTCAGGTCGATTTCCCTTAACCTCTCCTCGTAGGACATACCCCTTAGCTCCGGAACTAGTCTTGTTGCAAACCTTTGCACTTTCTCTAATTTCCTTACGTGCTTGGCTAGGTGTGGGTTCCAAACTGGTGCTGCATACTCCAATATAGGCATAACGTACACGATGTACAGGGTCCTGAACGATACCTTATTGAGATGTCGGAATGCTATTCTTAGGTTTTCTAGGCGCCCGTATACTGCAGCAGTTATATGGTTGATGTGCTCCTCAGGAGATGTGCCTGGTGTTATACTCACCCCAAGATCCTTTTCCTTGGGTGAAGTTTGTAGTCTCTAGCCCCCCTGGACTGTACTCCATCTGCGGTCTTCTTTACCCTTCCCCAAACTTCATGACTTTGCACTTGATGGTGTTGAACTCCAGGAGCCAATTTCTGGACAAGGCTTGCAGCCTGTCCAGATCCCTTTGTAGTTCTGCCTGGTCCTCGTCCGATTGAATTCTTCTCATCAACTTCACATCATCTGCAAACAGCGACACTTCTGAGTTTATTCCTTCCGTCATGTCATGCACATACACCAGAAACAGCACCGGTTCTAGGACTGACCCCTGTGGAACCTCGCTCGTCACAGGCGCCCACTCCGACACCTCGTCATGTACCATGACTTGCTGTTGCCTTTCCGTCAGGTATTTCCTGATCCATTGCAGTGCCTTACATGTTATTCCTGCCTGGTCCTCCAGCTTTGCACTGACCTCTTGTGTGGAACTGTGTCAAAGACCTTCTTACAGTACAAGAAAACGCAATCTACCCACCCTGTAGGTGTGTGTGTATTGTGCTGCTTAGCTGTGTGCTGTTGTGATAGCTGTGCTAGCTAGATGTGTGCTGCTGTGATAACTGCTGTTGCTGTGTGCTGCTGTGCTGGCTAACTGCTGTGGTTGGTAGCTACTGTTTTGGGTATCTTGTACAGTGCTGGCTAGCTGTGTGCTGCTGTGGTGAAGGGCTACTGCTGCTGTGGTGAAGGGCTACTGCTGCTGTGGTGAAGGGCTACTGCTGCTGTGGTGAAGGGGTAGTGCTGCTGGGGGGCTAGCTGGTGCTGTGTGGTGGTCGTGCTGTAAGTCTGCACATGGTGCTATCCCTTAACTGGTGGGGGGAGGGAGTGTCGAGTACTCACTTCTGTGGCCTGACACTGGTGGTGTCTGGCTTCTCGTTGTAAGCTTTGGCAGCTTTTCAAGCTTTTGAAAGAGCTTGATCGGAAGCTGAGTCTGTTGCATATTCTGAGATGTCCTGACGTAGGCTTACCCACTCCTGAAAGATTCTTTACTGGTGTTGCTGAAGTTATGTGATTAATGTGATCCTCCCGGGGATATGCTTGGTGTGATGTCCACTTTGAGATCCTTTTTTGATGTCTATATTTGTAATTTCTCTCTTCTGTACTCCCGTGCTCCGGGAGTAGAAAAACTCTGGGAACACATCAAAGGTAAAGGTATATCCATGAATATGCTGTCTCTTATCTCTCTCTGCGTCTTCCCAGGAATGTGTGACCTTGCAGCTATGTGTGACCTTGCAGCTATGTGTGACCTTGCAGCTATGTGGATTCAACTCAGACAACATTGTTTTTGTAGACGAATAATTCAGAGAACCGACAAGTTGATAAATTACACATGTGCAACACTGTGGTATCTTTAATGATACCCAAGTGTTGCACATGTGTATCAATATTGTTTTTAACCAGCCATGAATACCAGTGCTCTTTAGAAATAATTGATATAAAATACAAAGCAGTATAATGCGATCCCTTATTGACAACGTTTCGCCCACACAGAGGGCTTTATCAAGTCACAAACAGGGTAAATAGGGTCACATAATACTGCTTTTCTTATTTTTCCATTCCTCTTTGTTGACTTAACGCATTATCTAAGTTGTTACTGCTAGTGGCCTCCAGACCTACACAGTCATCACAGCCTGGTTGATCAGGCAACCTGTCTCCCTGCATACTATCTCTCTCTCTCCGAGCCTTATCTCACCTTTCCTGCTAAAGCTGATTGAAAATTGGACTCCTTGCCTCTCTGTACCACTTCGCGAATCCGAGAGTTGTCCTTCGCTACACGTCCTGACGACATGACTGAAGATAATAGCTCCTAACGATCCAGACTGTGACCATCAGGTACTCTGCCTGATGAGTTTCCAAACGAACTGATTAGTTGATCTGTCGTGTTTGTGATTCCTGTTTGTTAAAGAGCGCGTCCCTGTCCACCCTCTCAATTCCTCTCAGTATTTCGTACATTATTATATCGCACATGTGCCAATATGTTAAGGAAAGGAAAGTGTCGGTTTAACAAAGAGTGCAGATACTTCCATCCAGTGATGTGTCAAGCTTCAACACAGTCCAGAGAATGTTATGACATGAGCTGCCCAGACCACCATATAAAGGGAACAGTACGATACAGAGAAAGCAGGAAAGGGAAAATGAAAAAGAACAGCAATCTTTTTAGATATAAGGAGAAACAACCAGATAAAAGAAAGAGACAAAAGGTGGAAATGGTACAGAGGGGACAGATGGGCAGAACAGTGGAACAAGACAGGCACCAGCTCATCAGGGCTGTATAAACAATTAAAGTCAGTACTGGAGAAACCAGGGGTATGGGCACCAGGGGCCATACCAGGTAGGACATCACCAGTGGTACTAACCAAACACAAAGAAAGACCAAACATCCCAAATGGTAACTCCTGCTTCATATTTGCAAATATTCAGGGTCTGAAATCAAATAAAATGACAAAAGTTAGTTATGTTAGTGGACTCCTATCAGAAGCAAATGCCATGTTTGGAGCATTTACAGAAACACATACAAGGGATGTTTTGGACGGAGAGATTCAGATAGAAAACTATAACATGTATAGATGTGATAGAATTAATAGGTCACAGGGAGGAGTAGGACTCTATATAAAGATACTCTCTGTTGCACAGAAGTTTTGAACGCTACGAATGATATAGTAGAAATCCTCGGCATTAAAGTGGAAAATAAGAATCTAGTAATTATCCTAGTATACAAACCACCATCAGCAACTGCGGAGGAATTCACAGAGCAGTTAAAGAAGATAGATAGCTATCTGGATAGGCTAGAGAATCCACCCCAAACATTTTAATCCTTGGAGATTTTAATCTCCCTCATGTAAAATGGAAGATGAGGCACCATAATGTTATACCAGAAATAACTCCTGGAAGCACCCTGGCTCAACAGGCACATACCAGGGAACTAATGAGGCTTTGTGAAAAGTACTCACTAAACCAACAGATAATTGATCCCACTAGAAATGAAAATACCCTGGATTTGATATTCACAAACAACGAGGAATTAATCAGAGACATAACAGTTACAAAAACAATATACTCTGATCATAACATCATAGAAGTTCAAACTAGTATTAACTCAGGGTTAGGGAACTGCGACACTAATGTTAGAGACGGAATGTTCAGTAAGTTTAATTTTAATAACCATAGAATTGACTGGGAAAAATAAACCAAGAGCTATCAGACATATCATGGGAATCAGACATGAGCACCTAAATCCCCACCAGTGCCTAGAGAAGCTGAATACAGAAGCATACAAGGTATGTATGAAACACGTACCATTGAGGAAACCCCGAAGAAGATCAGATATGAGAGAGAGCGTAGGAGATGGTACAGGAGAAGAAAACGGGTTACTGAATTGCTGAAAAACACAGTTATGTTGCAACAGAGGAGAGATAGCCTTAACCGAGAGATCACGGAATTAGAGCAAAACTAAGATGT